>JAAEAF010005293.1:0-47481 GCA_011037195.1 Triatoma infestans | reverse complement strand
ACCAATTTAGCTGGACCTGATATATTGCGATGTGCTGAAGCACCAAGTATTTGAACTTGACCGTTCCGCTTCTGTAGACCTTCTTAGTCAGACCATCTGGCAAAATCTTGGTTCCATATAGTAAGGCCGATTGGTTGCACTCATCAGTAGTTGACGCTTATTTGAACTGGAACCCATTCGCGTTAGCCATTAATCAACCTAACCGGGTCACCGCTTAAACTGCCTAATATGCTCTCCGAAGCTCTGCTTACAATCTATCGTCATTCCGAGGTAATTTGCTGCCGGCTTCGATTCAATAATTTCTTTACCTACTCGAAATGGAAGGATCTTATCTATTCTCGATTTGCTCAAAACTAAAATTTCAATCTTATTTAGGGCAAGAGATCGCAGTCACCAGACATCCAGTCATAACAACACGCACTATCTGGTTGGATAATGGAACTGCTAAAAAAACTTTATTTAAGCAGTTCCATATCTCTAGCAGCAATGAATGCCGCTGCATCATCCGCATAGCCAACTAGGATCGTCTCCTCTGATATCCTCTCCTACAGCAAAATATTGTAGTAGACATTCCAAAGATCAGGACCTAAAATAGATCCCTGCGCTGCTTCCGCAATAACAGATTTTATTCTTCATTCTTCCCTAGCTTCAAAGAGCAACGTACGTTCTTTTAAATAATCACTAATAATCCGCAGAAGATATCTCGGAATATTGAAACTGTTCTCTAATGCCCTAGTATCTAACTATCCGGCAGAGTTAAACGCATTTCCAACATCAAGCGTTACTAAAAGGACCAAACGCCGTGAAAAATGATTGTGGTCTTCTGCCTCACGCACAGCTCTATTCACTCTACGACAGCACCGACTATCGATCGCACTTGTCTAAACCCATACCTTCGAGATAAGTCTCCAGCAGCTGAATCGCCATTTGCAAAGAAAATCGGCTAAGCTTCTCAAAGAGTTTTCCGGCATTATCTAGCATGCCTACCGGAGATAGTCTCCGAGCATCCCGGGCGCCGAAAAGTTGTCGTCCTACCAAAATTGAGTACAATTACTTTGGTTCTTGCAGCCATTCCCATCATCCGCTGGCCACGAGAAATCGAATCAGGTAAGCCTCCTCCACTGCTCTGACATTGAAATCCCCAGCTACTATCACAGTACTTTTTGTGAAGATCGCATCTTCAAACCATAAGTTCACTCCTACGCGAGTGTAGCAACTAAATTTGCTCTCTGTGCAAGTCTATGTTATCTTATCACACTGTTTGGACAAAAACATCCTGATGGGCGAACGACCGAAACCGGTCCACAAAAACAAGCTGGCTATCACAGAAAATATCTCTGATATTTGATAGTGTTTGTAAAATAAGTACTTATCTTCTCATACAGCATGAAGCACATTTCTACTGCTACATATTGCCAAGAATAACTCAATTATTCTTCTCCATTTTCTTAGAACCCCAGATGAACTTTGGTCTCTGATCTGTAGTTAAGTAGTTACTTTCAGTATTTTTATGAAAAGTCTTTAATATGAACTTTAGTTTCCTGTTTTCCTACAAATAATAATTACTGCAGTTAATCTATATATTTTAATTCACAAATAAATTTAATCGCATAAAATTAAGAAGCGTAAATATGTACATTCGTAGGCTAGTTATCGTATGAGATAAGACTAGTATCAATTCATTTTCCAGTTAGCCTGCATCCATATCACCAATTAGTGTGTGAAGGTGAAACGATAAGAATGAAATGCCCAAAAGGAGAAACAATAAAGATGTTAACAGCATTTTATGGTAAAAAAAATCCAAGGTACTGCAATGATCCTGGAAGTTACGTTGACAACTGTGCAGCACAAGATGTGTTACTATATATTAAATATTGGTAAGTTAATTTAGCATTCTTTTCTTTTATGTTTGTACACTCCTTTTTATTACAATGTTGGTTGGCTGGGGCCAAAATAAAATAAAACTTTTCAACTTTAAAAGTTCATTCTTTCGATGTTTCGAGCATGACCTCACAAACTACTTGAAAAACAAAGAAAATTACATGTAAGTTGTGAGAAACAACAGAGATTACTGAGAATGAGAAAAAACAGAGAATCTAAACAAAGGATGGCATAATAAAATAGAACAATACACGAAATATCACCGCAATTACAAATGTAAAAACAAAAACAATATCAAACCGTATTAGGGATTGCTAGTCCCCGTTGAGGAAACCTTGTCCACGCCAGGCCGGCACAATCACAAAGGATGTGTACCGGAGTTTCCTCCTCGGCCTTGCAGAAACGGCATAATGCGTTGGCTACAAATAGTATATGGTGCATGTGCCTATTCAGCATGCAATGCCCTGTTAACAGACCCACTATTAGCCTCATATCCCTTCGGCTATGGCTCAATAGATCCCTGGTGAATGTTGCCAAAGTGATCACTGGTTCTTTTTACGAAGAATTTAGCCAGCCTCTGCTTAGTGTTCTCCATGCGTCTCCATGAGAAGCCCTGATCGCGAGCCTGTTGAGTGGGCTTTGCGGATGTCAACCTCGTCCAGGGATGCAACCCTAAAGATCCCCGTAGTGGGTGTGGTGTTACCTCCAGAATGTGGGAACAGACCTGCCCAACCCAAAGTCCTTGTTCATTGGTTTTATTGGTGCTTTTCATGTTATTCCCACGAGAAGCGGAGTCGCAAGTCCACCGGGTAAGTACCCCGCAGTGCCTGTGTAAGGCTGTTTACTCAGGAACGGCGCCTGGTATCTCAGAGGCTCCGTAACTACCTGGGATTAGGCTCCGGGACTAACCATTCTATAAGCACGGATTGCATAACATCGTAGGATTGAGCCGGACAGAGAGGCAGGATGAGGTGAGTGGGAAGTAAGAGGATGGTGATGAAGAATAGAAAGCCAACGAGGGGTAAGCGTTGACCCGCCATTGCTCTAGTTAGCCGTGACACTGGAAAAACTGGGCCATATTGCCCAGCTTTCACGATGTTGGCGTTAGGGTTGGCTCGCTGACCTGAGATCGCCGAGGCTTTCCACCAGTGACGCAGCATTTGGGAGCCTCGCCTTCCCTAAAAAGTGCCATTAAAGAATTTTCCCGGATAAATGTTTCAAATAAAAGTTGTAGCTCTATGTATGTGTAGTTGATATAGTTAAAAAAAATTATTGGAGTCGTTTTCAAAAAAAAATCACAGAAACCGTGAATGGGAAAAACCATTCAGTAATGTGACCCTTCCGGTTGATGGATTTTCCCTGAAATCTTCATGTATATTGCAGTGATAATATCGAAACGGAATACCAAGTTTGAGCTTTTTGCAACTTTTCGTATCTGAGATTTTCTTTTCACACACCTTCACACGCAGACCATTTTCTAAAAACCACGTTTTTTGGACTCAAGGGACCTCAAAACAAGTATTTTCGGTGACTCAAATTTGAATGAACTAAATTTTGAAAATCAGGCATTACCGCAATACTTCCTCTCACTATACTGTCAATAAGAAAAATTAAAATGATGTAACTTTCAAAAATTGATGGTAAATTCAAAATAGTACACAAAAATAAAATTGAAATAGATATCAAAACACTGAAGGTTAAAAAGAGGTGATATCTGGCAAGGAGACATAGAGTTGAATGCTAGAGGGAGATTATTGTGTGGTTATGGAGTAAGGTATGTTTACTAAGAACATTGAAAGGCAGAAAAGAGAAAATTTAAAAAGTTGGGAAGAAAGAGAAGAGAAAAACCAATCAAATGAAAGTAATAAAATGAAAAAATGAGTGAGAGGTGTAAAAATTTGGTGAGTGTAATTTACTGGAGGGGGGCCTTTTTAAGAAAGCGAGAAATGTTGCAGGAGTAAGTGATGACGTCCTTGATTTTGTAATTGATGGAAATAGCCGTTTCAGGTTGGTTGGAATAGGGTGATTAGCACAGAAGCATTATGGAAATCAAGGAAAGGAATGTGCGTGTTTCGTAAGGGCCAACTGCCAGTTTTTAGTTAGCTATGTTCTATTCTTGTTGTCTAAGTCTCTTTGTTCTTTTGATTCGCATGCGTTACGTTTTATACATTGCCAAATATGCTGTAAACTGAATTCGTTTGGCCTAGGTTTCAATGGGGTCTTTAAATTTATTGAGTATGTTGTTGTAAAGTAGAGACCATACTTGAGGCTGGGAATGATAGATTTTAAAATATGAAAAAGTTTATATGAGTTGGAGTTTAGGTAGAGGAAGGAACGGCATATAGATGACTGGAGATGGTGTGGGATATGGCTTTTTAAAGGTAGCTCGGTTATAAATTTTTGATGGAACTCATTTTGTGATGGGTTAGAAAGGAATCCTGGTTTGAAAGGAAATTTAGAGGTCTGCAGGAATAAGTTGATTTCGTGTACCGATCGTATGTGAATGTTTGATCTGGTTGTTTCATTATTAGAGTGTCTAGGAAAGAAATTTGGTAATTTTTTACTATTTCTAAAGACAACTGTATGCGTGAATGGTAAGAATCAAAGGCGTCAAGCATTAAAGGAATGTGTTCTGGACAGATAGTCAGAAAGAGGTCGTCAACATATTTGACTAAGAATGAAATGGAGTTGTACAGGGAGTTAATGAGGTCGTTCATAACAATGTTATTGATCAAGCCAGGCGCTAGGCCACTACAAATACATCAAGAGCTATGCCAATCGTTTATTAGTTTTAAATAAATTTGTGTATCGATCGCAACCTGATTGATAACTGTAATCAGTTGTAGAAAGATATAAAGATATGAGTTTTTTCTGTGTGTGTGTGTGTGTGAGAGAGAGAGAATTCTGTGTGTGCTATACTATCCTCTAATTTATGGATACCAGTGAGCTACTAGCTATCGGACAGCAGTGCTAACACTAGTGAAGAGAGATCATGTTGTGATATTACAACTAAAAGTATTTGTTACCAAAGTTTTAAATTAAAGAAATAAGCGATCAGGCTGAGTTGAAACAGTGTCTTCTTTAAGGATTTGAAGGGAATAAAATGTAATCTGTGGGATAGTTGTACGCTAACTACATAAGCTCTCTGCGTCTGTCTCGATAAAGTGCATTCTTCATCCATGAAACTTATTTGCTGTAAGAATGAAATATTAACATTTTGAAAATGTTGTTTTTAATATTAAAAATGTTTTATAATTATTTTTACTTCCTGTTACTCCTCCTAGTAAGAGGAAGTATTGTAATCGTGTCAAATTTTCGATATCCAGTTTTCATCGGAAATATCCGTTTTGAGGTCCCCTGAGTCCAAAAAAGTGGTTTTTAGCAAACGGAGTGTGTGTGTGTGTGTGTGTGTGTGTGTATGTATGTGAACAGCATAGCTCAAAAACGAGAACCTTGATATTCCGTTTAGGTATCACAATGGGATCTGACAGTATATTATCTGTCAAAATTCCTCAACCAGAAATACCACTTTACTAGTTTTTTTTTAATTTTGAGAACTATAGTACGAGAAAGTTGTGTGAATGTTTACCAACAGATTTTTTATTTAACAACACTGGCGTCTTATTTGTATATAAGATTACATTTTATGATTTTTTTAATTCGAAATTTCATTGAATTTCTCATTCTTAACTCACCCTTCTCTGGGGATCACAGGAAGTAAAATATATTTTTATCATTTGCATCAATCTTATATAATACTGTTTCAGGTGTAACGACGTGAGAACTTGTTTGGTGGTCTTTTTTCTCTCTTTTTTTGGCGATCCTTGTCATAGCTCGACGAAATATATGGAAATGACATATGATTGTGTAAAGAGTAAGTTAAATTGATTAATCTTCAAGAATTGAGTTATAACAATTTTTTTCTCAACGTAGCTGAGGGAGTTTATTCTACGCGCTCCTTTTAAGATTGTAGGTATTTCTAGAACTAAGAACAATTACAATATTAAAACAATGATTTCTTATTATACATTTGGAGTAATTAATTTTACTGATATTACAGTCAGAATTAAATTATTTAATTTATAATATTTAATCGATTGTGTAACGTTATCGAATATACACTAGGGGGCAGTACCGGAGCTCGCGCTCATCCCTGCCCGTACACAGTACAACCAAGTTATAATACAAATCTATAGACGCGTGGGCAAAAATTTTATCCGATAGAAATTCCTAGTCTATGCACTATTCCGTAAAAGATCAAATATTAAGTAAATATTGAGTAAAAGGTCCAAACACTTCGTAAACGATTAATATATTTCTAATCCACTGGCCTGTAACAATTCATTTCATGTCCCATTCACAATATTTACATCTCAAACCATTTACAAAACAAAACTGTTCCCCTGTACTCGATATTCCAGGGGAGCCACAACTAAACTATCCTAATATATCTATTATACGAATATACTAATCCTACACCCTAATCTTACCGCATTCATACCACACACACAACTATAAATAAATAATGCACTCAACCCACGTTCACTCCGCCTACTCTACCCAGCTATTGTTAACCCTTCTGGATAATGCCGCGGACGCAAATTTACTATAAGCTTCATAAGCAAACTTATTTTTCAATAATAGACCAAGATTTTCACTATTTAGTCCCACATGAAATCCAATCTTTCCCAACATTTGCAATCTTAGGTCTTCATATAAATGGCAGTCAAAGATTATATGCTCCGCGGACTCACGCTCTCCACAGTGACACTGAAAATCATTCACAAGCCCCATATCGTACCACTTTCCATTCAAAAGACCATGCCCTGTCACCAATCGCGATACAGCGTAAGAAAACTCTGAGGGAACCACTCTCCTGCCTCCAGCAGCATCAGGAACAAAACGAAAGGTTGTCCTGCCCTTACTCGAAGAAGCCCAACAAGCTTTCCATTTCTCCCGTAAATCGTCATCTATTTTTATACTTTCCTGTTGGAGTCTCCAGAGCTCAAAATCACTACTCCCCGCCTGAATAGGTAACGCCTCCACCGTTATATCGGCAAAGGAAAAGTTCCTACGCTTTCTCAGAAAATATCTGGCAGGGGACCTAACGACTTCCAAATCCATAGGGAGACAGCCCGTGAGAACTTGAAGAGCCTCAGTTGAAGTCGTTCTACTAAACCTGCCCATTAATAATAAGATTGAACGCTAGATTGCAGAAAGATGCCTCAAGATCACAGAGTTAGTGATCTTAGAATACCAAACCGTCGCACCATATACAACCTGAGCCAGAAGGGTACTCTTGTACATTATTTTTATTGTTCTTTTTTTCAGGCCCCATTCCTTCCTGGTGATCTGGCTGAGTTGGCCGATTAACATTTTTGATTTGGTTCTTAACTCCCTAATATGAGGTATAAAATTCAGCTTCCTGTCTAATATGATTCCCAAATATTTCGCCTGAATCACCCATTTCAGTCTACTTGATCCAACATTACAGAAGGCTGTCGCGTGACTGCCAAGTTTCCTTTCAACAGAATTGTGACTGTTTTACCCAAAGATACTTGAAGCTTATTGTGGCAACACAACGACATTATAAAGTCTCTAAAGCTCTAGAGGCATTTGATTCCAGTTGCGTCCTACTGTTTCCCGCCACGAACAACGCTAAGTCGTCCGCATAGGCAACTTTATGGCTAACACCCGGAATATCTGTCGCAAGCAAATCATCAAAAACCATATTCCAAAATTGCGGACCCGAAATGGAGCCCTGAGGACAACCACGTGAAACAGTTTTCGTAACCATTTTAAAATCTCCCTACAACTGACCTATCAGTCAAAAAAGATTGAATCAATTTATACAAATTATAGGGGCAATTAAACATCCTTAGACGATATAGAAGGCTATGCCTCCAAAGACTGTCAAAGGCTCCTACTATATCCACCAATATTGCAGCAACATATTTCTGGTTTAAATTTACCGAATTAACTAAAGCGTGAATTGCATCTTCCGTGGATGAGCCTCTTTTAAAACTATACTGAGTACATTGCGCAAATCCTGTCCTAACATATATCGCAGTTAACTTTTGTAAGTATAATCGTTCCAAAATCTTTCCTAAAACGGACAGTAGACAAATAGGACGATAAGACCTAGGATTGCCCAAGTCCTTATCTCTACTCTTCAGAAGCAATCGCAACTCACCGATTTTCCAGCCACTAGGAAAATGACATTCGTTCAAACAACTGTTATAAGTTTGGATCAGAGCATCCGGGCAACACCACCATACCGTTTTTATCATATCTAAGGTTATCCTGTCCATACCTGGAGCAGACCGATTCTTCTGGCGTGCTAAAGCACACTCAACATCAGATTCATCGAACTCCTCTAATTTTTCTTCATTGAAATAACAATTATTAAGTCTTCTTCTTTCTTTTTGAGATGCTATTTCATCTGCCACAGAATCTTCAGGCAATAGGGTATTTAGTAAATATTGCACTGTTTCCTCCCATTCCAGAGACCTTTCACTTTCATTTAACTTAACCGAAGCCAGTATCGTTTCATGAGGAGCCTTAACCACTAATTTATGAATTAAACCCCAAGAGAGGCGTTACCTTCCAAACTAACTAGTTCTCGCCAACGGCTTTCCTTCGCCTTTCTAACTGCCGAAGTAAAGGCAATCCTCCTACCTCTAAACACCTCCCACGCTGCATGAATCAAGTCTATTGCCGACGAAGTTTTTGAAATTGTTTTCGCGCTTTATTTGCATCATTCCGTAGTTTCTGAAGCTCTGAGGACCACCAAGGAACACCACCAATTATTTTGCGTTTTACGAGGATAGAACGTTTAAGCAGCCCCTACAATAGATTCTTGCAGATAGATCGCTTTATTTTCCGCTGACAAAATTGAAAATCTAAACATACTTTTGCCAGTAAAATCTTGAGCAATGATTTCATCGAAGTTGTTCCATTCCCAGAATTCTATTACTCTTGATCTGATTCCCTCCATCTATCACCAAACATCGGTGATCACTTGAGCACCAATCCGGTTCAACCTGCCAAGACCAGTTAAAACGAGCAGCCGCCAGAGATGCTAATGTTACATCTATGTTTGACTCTCCCGCATAAGACGAGAAAGTAAAATGTTCAGAAGCACGATTCAAAACCCTTAAGTTATGCTCAAAGATGAAATCCTACTAGCTAATCAACTTCACCAATTCCTCCTTTCCGTCAGTTATTTCCTCAGGAGGATGTACAACTGCAACCGCCCTAACGGGACGAACTTCACGGCTACCCACACTAATTTTCGGAATCGGGACATCGCGTGCCACTTTTGCATATGATTTCTGACATATTGCAGGATCTTGAATTCCTTTGGCTAAAAGCATAATAGCTTCTCTCATTGATGCCACTTCCTCTACTCTTGTTTTCTGCTCTTGAACTAATTGTTCTCTGATTCCCACAACTACTTTTACCATAGACACAATGCGGGCCTCCATATTCCTTACAGCTGCCAGATCCGCCTCCAACTTGAGAAACGTTCCAACAGAGTCTTTAACCAGCTCAACTAAGGAATTAACCTTTTCCAAGACGAAATTGGTAACTTTAGAACCTGCTTTCTTTCCGGATCCACTCATAAAATTAACTATTTCCCGCTGGATACCAATTGAATCCGACACTAATTTCAAGGCGCTCGATTTGCTTACTTCAGTTCCAACATCAGCACCTTTTTGAGGGGAACTTCGAGTTCTCTTAGCACCTCTTCTCGAGGTAGACCACTCCGCAGAATATCCCACAGCACCCTCAACTCCACTCTCCTCAACCTCACTGCCACCCTCCTGCGAACCTCTCCTTCATTATTAGTTTTTAAATTAAAATCCATGATGAAAATTAATGATAATTCACTGCGCCATGTCGCCCTGCCTCTTTGGACACTCACATGGGCACCAGTGGTAGCCCGTCGCGAGACATGACCACAACGGGGGCACTAGGTGAGCGATCACAACACAGCTTAGCCGAGTGATGACGAAGGATGCATACCAGGCAAATCTAGCTGCATCCCGGCCACCCCCCCGACTCACCCAAACGGATCCGCCTACGACGGTCATCCAAGCCGATTGATCTGGAGGGTTAGGCCAGACCATAGGTCCTCAGGGAATACGAGGCCAAAGCAGTGTATTGAGCTCCGAAGCCCGCAGATCCTCTTCGCCCTCAACTGCCAGGATTCTCTTCTCCCCTATCTCATTTGCCACGCACGGCGAACACGCGGGAGGAATTATTTATCCTCGCCCCACGACGAGTATGTGTACTGTACGTAATGGTATGTTCGTAATAGTGTCGAGTGGATGTAATTATAGGAGATTGTGTCGATATGTAAGTGTAAATGTATAAACGTAAGCATAAAATGTAAGTGTAGAGAAAATGTTATGTAATGTGACTGTACTGTTATGACGTTGGAGCAAAGTATACTGAGCTGTGGTACCCGCAGGGACGCTAGACCCCAGATGGTTGCTTGTAACAACCACCCCATGCGGGGTGAGGTATTATAGGAAATAGAACTTAATGGAATCAAGGAATATACAATTTGCTGCGTGAGCTCATTGCCGCTCCTTTCGTTGCCTGATATGTAGCCTCATTTCCTGTGATGCCTCAATTCTGTATTCTCTAATCTTTCTTAACGCAATCATGCGTTGAACACTTTTTAACTTCCTTATGATAAATTTCTTACCGATAGCTTTATGTCCTTGTTCCTTAGTTTTATTGGTGCTTTTCATGTTGTTCCCACGAGAAGCTGAAGAGGTAAGTGCTGCATGAGATGGTGTAGGCAGAATTTCCCCTTTGTAGATAATTCCAGTAGCATCCGTTCCTAATCCCCAGTGCACCTTGGCCGAACGACTCAAAAGATTTATCAACTGAATAGCTTTATTAGTAATATAATTAACATGAACAGTCCATCAATCTTCTGTCGAAGATTATCCCCTCGTATTTCATCCCTTGCATTTCTTTTAACGGCTTTTCTCTCAAATTTACCTTTGACGATGACACTTTTCTACGTTTTGTTGTTCTTAAACATTCAGATTTTTCTGGATTAAAAATCACTTTATTTCTATAGGCCTATTCTTCTATAAGCTGCAAGCTTATATTTGTTTGCAATTGTAGCTCATAGTCTCCTGCACCAGATACATTACCCAACTCCATCAGTAAATGCTTTGATCTTAACACCTGATGGAATATTTATCTTTTATAACGAGTCGTACATTAGTGACCAAAAAGCGGGTCCGCAACATGAACCTTGAGGGCATCCTCTTTCTAATGTTCTTTCTACTGACATTTTTGAAGAAATCAAGATCGCCTTCCTTTCAGAAAATTAGGAAAATTGCAAATCACTCGCCTTGGTGAAACCATCCCAGCCTGGAGCTTTATTCTCACTAAAAGTAGTAATAGTATTGTTAACTTCATTTGTCGTGAATATCCTATCATCATTTGTTCGTACACTTCGTGAAATTACTTTCCTTATATCTAAATACATTTCGTCGTCCATATCATCAGGAAGAAAAAAGGTGTCTATAATTACTGAAAGTGTTCCTTGAATGTTATTAGTATATTTTCCATCCACTTTTTTAATGTAGTTAACCTGGCGGGAGATTTTAATTTTCCAGCTGCTACCTTGTAAACATTACCCCTAGGAATTAATCTGTCGGTACATTCACAATAAGCACTCCATGATTTCCTTTGCCTCATTGATTGCAATTTCATATTTTCGTTTAGCCTCGTAATGTAGGTTCCTTCTGTATTGTCTTATTTCTTGATTACGTTTTGTTCCATGATAATGCCGTGTTTTTCTCCTTACTCCTCTCCTCATAAGCGTGAGTTCATTCCACCACCAAGGAACACTTTTCTGTTCCTGAAGCCTTATTCGATTTGGTATACATCGGCATACTTGGAACTACATGCCTGTGTTAAAATGTCATTAATAGACCCCATATATTTGTTATGTTTTTTGAGTTCATAACATGCATACAAAGAAGTTTAATTAAATTCATTGAACTCTTTTTTTGCTTTGAATCAATCTCTACAGTTTGCTTAACCAATTACAAAAGCTGTTTTCTTGGGCAAACGGAAGATTTAGATTTCTATTAATGATGTGATTGGTAACTTAGTATGAAGCATTGACAATTAAGCGAAGGATTATTTGGATACATGGGCTGAACGCTACAGTTGAATGTTGTAGGACCAGATGGATTTTATTATACCGGAGTACATAAAGGCATTTATTCGTCATTATAGTTAGGCATGGCTGTCTAATAGTCGTAGCAACAGTTTGTATCGTCGGATACTTCTTGTCTCTTAAGACTAGTGGAGGGATTCCAGATAAGTTTTTGCCTATGAACAGTCTCACATTGTTTACTGTAGGGAGAATTTTGTTGTTGCAAGTCACAAGAGGTAGGGTACAACGTTGGAGAGAAAAAGTTATGAGTTGATATTTTTCTACATTTAGATGTATTCACCATTTGTTGCACTCCATTTCGCGGGCATTTCAGTGGGCTTGGAGATTTCAAAAAGCATGACTGTATCTATATGAACGAATAGGACGGCCTATCGTTAGCAAAGGAAGATAAAGTTGTTTATGGCATTTACAAGAGGGTGGCAATGGTAGATCGTGGAATGTTGATTGGAGGAAACCAAATTGGTGTTTAGGAAATTACGAGAACTAATGAACAAATCAAAATAATTGATTCAGTGATTGCGTCTACATTATTGGATAACAATTGGGAATTGATCTCAGATATTCAGATATATCCTACCCCATACAACCAATATAAAGTGTGTCCGGAGGTAAAAGGTTGACGGAAGTAAAAGAATTTCAGCACTCCTTCGAACTCGACAACTACGTGGGCAAGGTGAAAAGTTCTTGACCCAGTAGTCAAAAGTTTTTATTTTAAAAATGCATTTATTTCTCAATCTAGTCTCTATGTAACTTCAATATACTTTATCCAGCGTTTCTCCAATAACTGGATTCCTTCCTGAAGTGCGATTCTAGATGGTCTTCAAAGTATTGACGATCCGCTGCTATCACCTCTTTATTTGACCCAAAACGTTTTCCGCCGCAATTTCTTAAGGTTTGGGAATAGATGAAAGTAGAGGGAGCCATACCAAAGCGTCTTTGTGGGCGTGTGCATTGCCCTGGTAAAAGAGAATTTTTTCTTTTGCAAACCATGCTTTTTTTCTTTATTTTTTTCGTCTAGCTGGTCAGGAAGATGTGCTTAGTATTCCCCACTAGTTGATTGAGTCTTTGACAGGAAATTAACTAAAAGAATCCCTCTGGAATACCAAAAACACTAGCCATAATCTTTCCAGACGATACAACTGTCTTTGCTTTCTTCGGTGCAGAGCCACTGACTTCTACCCACTGCTTGGACTGTTGCTTTGACTTGGTGTGAAGTTGTGGCCCCAGTTTCATCCATCGTAACAAAACAGTACAGGAAATCGGTTCTATTATTCTTAAAACGGCATAAACATTGCCGAAAAACTCGATTTGTTTCTGATCAGCTTTTGTTTGTGATCACCCACCTTGCACAGCTTTTTCATACTGAGATCTTGTGTAAAACGTGCTTACTATCTTACGTCATAGCTATCTCATGCATCTTTAATCGTCGATCATCTAGAACCATATTGTCTATCATCTCGATATTTTCTTCGATAGTTGCAGCTTCTGACCACCCTTCACATGGATCATCTTCAATGGATTAAGACCACGTTTAAACTCAGCTGTCCATTGTTATTTGCTGTTGACACGAAGGTGGACACTCCTTATACATTTTCACTAAATTTGGATGAATTTCTGTTGGCGATAAACCATCCAAAAAGAAGAATTTAATGGAGGAACGGTATTCAAGATTATTCATTTTGTCAAAAACACCCAAACGTTTACTTTAAACAACCGAATAAAACAAACTATTTGTCTGATCTAATTCACATTTGGTATTTCTCTTTTGCAACAACACAAAACGGTGCCAACATAACCAAACGGTAATTTCATTTGTAGCAGTGCTAACTATGGGCTAGGCCGACAACTTTTCACCTTGCCCTAGTCGATAGAAAACCCTAGTATGTATCAAAATAAACTCACAAATTGAATCATATTTAATAATGTAAGCATTTAATAGAATTGTTTTCTATAATTCTGAACAAACTTAACATTGAATTAGCATATAAGTAGAAGTTTGTCAATTATTTCTGTACTACATACATTTCAATTCCACTTTTCAGCATCACTGAAAACTGTGATTGCATGTGACCATGAGAAACTCCATATAACCTGTGGTCAAAAATATATATTTGTCGTAAACGTTTTGTATGGAAGGAAAAGCTCAGCTATTTGCAATAAGAAAGATAAAGTAATTCGAAATCTTCATTGCGAAATTGACTGGGCGAGCATTCCAGTATATGACAGGTTTACATTCTTATATTACTTTTATTATATTAATAATTATGTTATTACATTATACTAATATAGTTTATATTAATATTATTTTAAACCCGGTATGTTTAAATGCAGTAAATAAGTGTTAAAGTTAAGGGCTAAAATAAAGATGGCAGTAAGCTGTATAAATCACTTATCATTATTCAGTGGAAAGGAGAATTAACATAAGATGTTAATACGACAGTGGCAAGACCATTGCCGTCTAGATATTATAATTTTAACGCCTGACGAATGAAAACCATTTCCAGCAATTAACTTTTTATATACGAGTATTTAAGTAAGCAATAGATAAAATATTAGAATTAAACGCGTACTCATATAAACGTTGGCCGTTATACACACTCTAGCAGACTCACTCTGGTAGAGAGTTAAAATAATCTTCCCTTAGTGACACAGAAACAGGGCCCCACTGCAACCACGGCTTGTATTCTACCTTTCTACCGCTTACACTATTTCCTTAACTGTAAGAATAATTATTGTTGTTGCGGTCGGTTTCGCACAGCTGAAAAGCACCAGAGATATTTCCGTGATAGCCTGCTTCTTTTTGTGGTCACCGTACGGTTTCGGGCGTTTGCCCATCATAAGGATGTTTTTGTCTAAACAGTGTGAAAAGGCGCACTGCTAATACGAAACAGTGTGACAACAGAGACTTGCACAGAGCTAATTAGTTGATATACTCTGAGGGTTTATGAATGTTATTGAGTTTGAGAATTATTGAGGGTATCAAATAAATTTGCTCAGTGCAAGTCTCTGCTATCACACTGTTTCGACAAAAACATCCTGATGATGGGCGAAGCGCGAAACCGATCGATGACCACAAAGAGAAGCAGGCTATCGCGGAAGATCTCTCCAATAATTATTGTCGTATCTTGTTGATTCTCCTACTAGTGCAGTAGTGCCATCCAGTCAAATAGTTTGAAACTGTATTTTCACTGGACATATTACAAAATTTTCGAAATAACGATTTTTGTTTGGAAATCGCTTATTGGTGGTTGACATCTCCAAAACTCAAAAATAAAAAATCAACCTTTGAAGACTTCACGATTTTCTAGAAAATTCAAAGTTTTTTAAAACTAAATGAATGGAATTAGTTTTAAATCCCATTCAGTTAGTTTTAAACAAAAATTAATTGAATGAAGTACACAATGGGACCAGCCGTGGTCTAAGTGCTGAACCTCCTTGTAGGCACACGAGGGGTAGATTAGAATTCAATGGAATAGGGGAGATTAGCTCAGTGGTAATACTGTAGGCCGGCAAGCGGAGGTCCTAGAGTTCAGCCATGTGCTCTTAGATTTGTCTCTTCCTAGGAGCCTCTGTAGCTCAATGACCAGTGATAGACATAACTGCCCGGAGACCGGCAGTACACTGACAAAGCTCCGTACTTTGGGATAGCTATATGGGCCTTGCTAGGGCTTTGGAAGTACATGTTTTGCCCCTCCCCAAAGACGATTTAAAAAAAGTATAAAGTAATCAAACCAGCCATTCTAAGAAAATTCCCCAACGAGCGCAATAGTTTCATTACTGGGATGCCAACATCGTGCATCCAAAGTGCTCTCCAACTACGCATACCGCTTCTATCATGCCCACTGCAATATATTTGCAAATAAGCTTTCTTGAGGAGTCCTAATAGACGCAGTCTCTAGCTCAAACCCAAAAACTAGGAGAAATATGATAAGAATCTTTAAGACCATATTATCTTTGTAACAAATAATAATCAATCTCAACTCTGCCAAGGCACTTTATAGGGCACAAAGCTTCGCCATGACCGGTTCTTCCCCTATCCATTCGATTATTAGTACATGGGTTTTAATTAGCCAGTTCCGTGTTTGGACGGCTCATATCAGTCACGTTACCATTCTACATCACTCTACCAACATAATCACTGATAGCTGGTCATTCTAGCCCTTTATATAATTTTATCCCAATAAATTTGGTCAAATATAATTCTGTGTGTAAAATGAAAAATAATAAGTTTGGTGTATTCATCAGTTCACCATTCCACCAAACAACTATCAGAGCCTGCAACCTTTACTCTAAGGTCTAAACTTACGTATATATTTATAGGCGAGCAACTTCTATTTGTCACACTTTTTCCTGAGAAAATTAGTTTTGGGAACTTCTCAGGAGTTGCGACATTGGGTTTTCCTCCAAACTTGTATTGCAGGATAGAGTACAGTTCCCATCTTTTATGATGTTAAGAGGAACCAAGCAATTAGTCAAATTCCAATCTTGGGAAACATTTTTAGAACTGCGAGAAACTAAGAGTTTCCACAAGTATCCAAAAGATAAAAATCAAGAAGATTTAGATTGGGTGACCCTGAAGGCCAAGTGATAGGGCCTTCACGACCTATCCATCTGTCAGCGTGATGCCTAATTAACTATTCAGATACTTGCCTTCTATTGCAGGAAACTGAGTATTGAAAATGCCAGCCCAGATTTTAATCTATAGTAATGTTGAAATCGCGACTATTGCAAGGTATATGGATTTTGTAGATACCGTGGATTATGGTTATTGTACCATCTTTCATAAATTGAGCCCCCGCCGTCCACAGATCACTAGACCAAAATTCAGGATCTGGTAATTATTACTGGCTACTGAAATTATTAATCTACTACCAAAGAGAACTTTATCAAGCTTTTCCAGGTCCCCTTCAATTTGTCCATTATGACTAAACTATGCACTTATTACTTTCCAAATAAAACTTGTATATGTAAGTTCACACATACAAAATGTTCATTTGAATATAGCTTCAATAATAATACTAATATATATATTGATTTACAATCATAATTGCAGTTCTTTTCCTATAATCGCCAGTTTCAAATATTCTATATTTTGCTGGGAATCCTGCAACTTTATTGTTGCAATAGTGTACGGTTTCTTTAATAGAGCTTTATCAATTCCTCGGCGCTTTATTAATTCACATGATTAGCAGTTCCTGTATATTATGATCGCTGCAAATTTATTTGTACGCATGGAATTTCTTATTGTACTGAACTAATACTCGTATTTTTCTTAATAATTGCTATAATTAATATTTTCTTTCATTCTTTTTATAATTCCAGCAAGTTTATTATTTGTCCCTGTTTTGTATTTTTGGAAAATTTATTATGATTGAAATATTTACACATTTGAAATTCATATGCATTTCTTTATTAGGGCAAACATTAGTGTTATGTCCAATAGCAGCACATTAACAGCGAATTTCATCTGACTCATAATTTGTAGAAAGATGATTACATTATTGATATATTAAATGATTATATATTTGATCTGGTTCAAATTTACTTACTATATCAATAAGTATTGCATTGCTCTTAAATTCTTTACAATTTTTTATTTCAACATGCAACTTGCTTGGGTTAATAACTTATTCAACAGTGTTCTTTACCTCACGACTTTTATTATCTTTTCATTCAATTATGACTTTAAAAGAATCCACAATCTGGTTTTTTGGTCTACCGTGGTAACTCCTGACCACTTTTCCTACATACCTTGCTTGTTCATAACCGTAACCTTCTTTTGTAAAATATTTATTTCTATGTTCATGTTCTCAATTTTACTCAACATTTATTTAACTTATTCTTATTTTTCACAATTTTTTTTCCACTACCGTCTGCCTTTTAATAAGTTTTTAATACTTGATGAAAGTCAGTGTTTAAATTTTCAACCATCTATCTTGGCTGTTTCCATATAGTATCTGTTCAAACATAAACCGTTATTTCACTTTCTTTTATGCTTTTTTTTCTATCTTTAAATTTTATATTCTACATTTTAGGTGTGGAAATGAACACGAGTGCTCTTTTGAGGTTAGCAGCACATTATTTGGCGATCCTTGCCCTGATACATACAAGTATCTGGAAGTGGAATATCAATGCTTTGATGCGCCAAGACGTCGTTAGATCTTTCGAAACAAAATGTACGTATTTCATTCCCTCTTGGCTACTTCTCGTTTGGATAATAATAATGCATCCCAACGCGAGCGAAGCTTTTGTCCAAATATCAGTTTTGCTGGTATTTTCCCTATCATATAATCAATTCATGCAGTTAGTGATAGAAATATCTATTCGTTGAAGTTTCTATACTTTCCAATGCTCTCAATCATTATCTTTTTTATAGCTAGTTTAAAAGATTTCACAGAATTTTCTGCGTTCAATTGCTCGGTAAACTGGAACAAGATGGGTGAGAAGTCTCAGCCCTGAAATTATGATGTCAGCCGGAATATCGGATATATGGTTTCTAACTCAAGCTTATTAAATAATTTGTCTATTGTTTCTTATAATATTTTTGGTCTTAAAGGTAAAACTGAAGAATTTTCTTTTCTTGAGTTTATTAGACGTTGATATTTTTATTTTATTGAAACTTTTTTAACACAAGATAAATTCCATTTTTCTGAAGAATATTTTTCCGATTCCAGGCTTAGTTGGGTACCTGCGAGAAGGTCTTCCAGGTTTGGCAGAGCTATATGAGGTGAGCTATTGGGTATAAGGTCTTCACTGCCAGGAAACAGTGTGCGCTTTTTTAAAACAATAGTAAAACTCTTATACACGTAGTAAATAATGATTATGAATTTTTTACCCTTCCAGTTAATCTTAACAGTAATTTCTGGAAGAGTACTTCTATGGTTTAGCCAAGTTTCTGGAAGACAATTCTTTTATAAACATAGTTATTGTGGGCAATCATATTAGACTCTCTTCCTTACAGACACTTCTGGATGATCTTTTTTCGATAATTATAAGTGTGGGCGGATGAGGAATTCTAAGGACCAGGTTTTGAATGGGGGAGGTACTAGATGTTTGAAACTGTTGGAAAATCATGATTTGGTTGTTCTGAATGGCCGTTTTCCTGGTGATTTGGATGGTGAGTATACCTTTTACGTTCAGTGGACTGTTCGTGAATGACTTTTGTTGTGTACTATTAGGGCTTATTTTAGTGATTAATGATTACAAGATTATTAACTAACACTTTTCCGACCATGTTCCAATTAATGTTTTAATTTCTTTTTGCAATGTACAAAATGAAAAAATAATTTTTCTACTTCCTTAGTTAGTTTCGAATGATAAACTAGTATCTGCAATCAAAAGTAATCTAGATTCCATTCTTAATATTTCGGTAACATCTGGTGATGCGCATATAGTCGGATCAAGTCTGCTTGTCCTACCTCTTCCTCAGACTTATCTTTCATTAGGAGCCATAGAAAGAAGCTATGGTTTAATTACACATGAATATATGCGAGGTCCAATTCACTTGCTCTCACAAAACTCTATAGAAAGATAGATTCACATTAGTTAAAGAGCCGCATTTAGATGCAAATAAGCACTATAAATTGGTTTGTATATATACTAAAAGGCAATAGTGCAGTTAACTTGTGAATCGTTTCAGTTGTGTCAGCAACCCTAAAGATTTATGGCGGTTAGTAAATAGTTTCAAATCTAAAAATTTCGTTTGTGGTAACAATATCTCCATGAATATTTGGGTTGCTCATTTCGAAAAACTACTTAATCCTGATACTTCATCGACAACATACTATATGCTGAACTGAAGATGCTGTGCATCTTCTTTATCCTTAGACTCTCCATTCACCCTTGAAGTCAGTTTTTTACATTCACCCAGTCAGTTCTTTACAAGTGGCTTTACAAATAATAAGGCTCCTAGGTCCGACCGTATAATTCACTAAGTTTATAAGTATGCCCCGGATAGTTTATATTCTAAACTTCTGCCCCTATTTTTATGAGGTAGAAGTTACAACACCCATTGGACCAGCAACATGAAGGTCCCGGGTTTGAATCCAACATGCTGCCCTTGGATTTTCTCTTCCTAGGAGCCATTACAGCTTACTGTCCATTGATGGGCAGTGTTGTCTATAGCTAGAAAACACTGCTAGGAGGCCGACAGTCACTGAGAAGGCTCCGGGGGGGAGAGGCACAATAGATCTTTCAGGTCGCAGAGCATATCCCTTTAAAATAATAATAATAATGTGTTGTATGGATACTGTAGCAAAAATATTCTCAGGTCTCCTCGTTCGGCGCCTCGAGTTTTTTATTCAAGACAACAACCTGCTAAGTGAGTACCAAGCGGGGTTTAGGCTAGGATACTCAACCGTAGATAATTGGTTCATTTTAATTATTATTACAAAATTGAGACTTTTAAGAAGGGGCAATATTGTTTCTTCATTGACTTTAAAGCAGCATTCGACCCCATTGACACTGACCGACAAGCTCCATATCCTAAACATATAACATTGGAGTTTCAACATAATTTGTTAGCACCTTGAAATCGCTATTCATGCTCTCCAGCTGCTCTACGAGGTTGCAAAAGCATATCGGAATGCTTTCCAGTAAGGACTGGTGTCAGGCAAGAGTGCATTTTCTCTTTTGTTTTCCATATTCCTGGAAAACTTGCTCAATGTTCTTGATTGAGGTGTTCGCGTTGGCAATACTGTCATCAAGGTTTTGATGTATGCCGATGAAGTCGTCATTCTTTCTAACAACCCCGTTACCATGCAGAAAAATATTGACAGTCTGGCGGCATACTGTGGTCTTTGGAATTGGCCACTGAATCGGAACAAATCCCAAATAATTGTTTTTCGTAGACGAGGCCGGCTTGCGGTAAATGAAAATTGGGTTTACAAAGTTAAGCGTATTGAGGTTGTAAGTCGATATAAATATCTTGGAGTTACTTTGACCGCACAACTTTCGCTTTGCACGCATTTTATCGACAAGGTATCTTGTACTAAGTATGCAATTAATAGTGTATGGGCTGGTTTTCTCTTCCAGTGTCTGGTGCTTCTTCCCGTCAAATTTCAACTTTCAATTCAATATGCATTTCCATTCTATGTTGTGCCGCCCAGGTGTGGGGATATCAGCGCTATGAGTCCGTGGAACAGCTTCAAAGTTTTGTTTTAAATTGTTCTCGCTTCCTCCTTCGACCTCTAATTATATGTTACACATAAAGGCACGTAGAGGACGTGGATCCATCGAAGTATTTACCCTCAAGTTACATTTCAAATATTCCGTATCCTGAATCTCCCATCTTACCGTTTACCTAAAACAGTTGCGGATGAAGTCACTGAAAATAAGACATTTTGGTTTGGAAATTGGATTTCCCTGGCACAAAAATATTCAACTTGTTTTGATCCGACGCCTGATGTTTCTACTTGCAAGGGTCAGATATTTCCATTACTGAAATAAAATTAGGTTGGCCTATCGGGAGGAAAGTGTGAGGAGGAGTGAGGGGGATTCATTACAAATAGTGTTGAACCACAATCAGAACTACACTTCTTGGATAAAAGGGATGTTACACTGTGTGCTTTGTGTAATTCTATGTCTGTAGAAAACTTTTTCCACTTTTTAGCGGAATGAAATATTCTTTCTGATTTGCGCATTCTTTATATTGGCCAAAGAATGTTGACAAGACCTTATCTCACAGCTCTAGTGAATGGTAATAATTGCCTCGCCCTCATAAAATATGCTCGACATGCCTGGAATTACTGATACAGGAATACTACTTTTGATTTATGTACATTAACCTAAATTTTCTATTTTTCATACATATACATATACTATAAATATATATATATATCAACTAATTCCAGTTTTATTGTTTTTTTTTATTTGTGTATATAAATTCTATTGGTGTAATTATTTTATTCTTTATTTTTTTTTAAACATTTAGGAAATATAAATAAAATTGAATTATGCGTTAAACATACATTGCTTAAGTTTAGTTTTTCTTTTTCATTTGTATTAACGACTCCGGCTGACGGATGTTTATCCATGCCGATAAATTCTCTGTAAATCTTTCTCTCGATGTATGAATTGTTATCATTTAATTAATAAAGTACTATTATTATTATTATTATTATTATTTATTTTTTCTCAGCTAAGCTGGCATTTTTATTTTTAAGAAAGGTACGGGTTGTACCAAGCACACTTTCAGTGATTATTTAAGAATAGCCGCAAATTGCGCCATGTATCCAAATTGACGCCTTTTGAATATAATTTGGGATGAATATTGAGAAGCGCGAACCATCATGTAGGCATTGGGGATAATTCAAGTCGTGGAAATGACAAGGGAACAACCGAAACTCTCTCTGCCCTCAATATTCTTGAAATTTCTTCCCCAAGCTCGGCATACTTTATTTCTACTCCTCAACAGTTTTACTTAAATTAGGTGTGTTGGGCATAGCGATGTCTATTAATTTTACATCCTTCTTTAATATGTCTTCAAGGATGATATCTGGCCTATGACGGCTAACATTCCTGTCAGTTATAACAGATCTGTCACAATATAGGCGATATGTACTGTCCTCCGGCACTGGGAATGGAACATACTTATAATATGGTGCAGCCATGGCTTCTAAGAAACCACATCTAATCGCCAGTTCTCAATGAACAATTCTAGCGACATTGTTGTGACGCTTGGTGTATTTATTGGGGGCCAAAACCGAACATTTACCAATAACGTGGTGAATAGTTTCAGGTTTTACGCGGCACCGTCTGCAGACAGCATCTGCCACTGTAGCGTCCTCAATAATATACCTACTATAATATTTGGTGCCCATGACCTGGTCCTGCATGGCCATCATGAATTTCGCCGTTCCTAAGCCATGAGTTCGACACTGATTTGTCGACATTCGGCCGTTCAAGGTCATACGGTTTGGCTTTCCATGTTCTTATTGTTTCTGGCACATCCTGGACTCTTTCGTTCGCTTGAGGCGACCGGTCACTCAGAGTTAGTGGCGTCCATTGCAAATCCAAACCGCAAATAACTGTATGAAGATATAAGTCATCACATCTGTCAAAGAAATACCTTCTCGTGAGCATATTTGACTATTGTTCAGATCTATTATGCTCACGATCCCCGCTCCACCTTCTGCGGTTGGGAGAGTGATGCGTTCAAAACAAGAGTTCCGATGATGCATTCTGTATTTCGTCATTTCTGTCCTCACTCCTCTTTCAAGACTTTCTAACTCCGTTTTGGACCAAGAAATAATTCCAAATGAATAAGACAGGAATTCCGACCAATCATCAAACTCTACGTACACTTAGGCCACGCCCACTTACCCCCTCAAAGAAATAATTCCAATTCTATCATGCCCCCTGTAATATATTTGCAATAAGCTTTAACCTGAACATTCAAGCATAAAAGAAGTCTCGCTCAAAAGCCAAAAACTGGAGAAATATGATAAGAACGTTTAAGACAGTAGATAAAAAAGAAGGGACACTTTTTTTGGCACAACATGTCGGCCATCCCCCCCGACACTAAGCCACGCCTACCGACCAATCATCGAACTCGACGAACACTTCGGCCACGCCCATCCCCCCCAAGAAAGAATTCCAAAGGAATAAGACAGCGTGGGAATGACATAAGAGTTCATTGCCTGTACCATTATTATTATTTTTTATTTGTTGCTCCATCACGCACTTGCGGAAATTGAACAACAATGGATGGGGCAGCATGCTGCAAACTTCCATTCATTTACATATACATATGAAAGGGGGGCATAAACCAACAAATAAAACGAATATGTTATAAATAAGTAAATTCTAATTTATTATATAATCAAAATGAATTTTAAGCGTGTATATGTGAATTAAATTTCTTCCTGTCTCTAAATATGTGACGTAATTTGGTGTATTTGGAGGTAATTTAAACATTTTTTTTTATAAAATATCTTTCAACTTTTCCAATTTCTTCGTAACGTTTATATCCCCACACTTGACATCCGTAACTAATTACATTTTTAATTGTCGAATCAAACACTCTAATTTTGAATGACCCAAACAAAAGTGCTCCACTAACTTTACATTTCAACAAACACATGAAGCCAACATCAATATTAAACCCTTAGAGGAAATAGATGAACTTCCTCTTGACGAACACACATTTATATATTCTCTATTATAATTATCATCATTTGGATCTTTTACATAATATATAAATATATATGCTCCACTATAAACAGATGCAAAGCTATAGATTCCAGAGAGACCAATACTACTATAGTGCCATCCAGCCCCAGAATCCGCCGCAGATGAACATCACCGCTACCCTCAATTACCCGCCTGAAGGCTGAGGACAGCCTCAAACTTAAGGAGGAGGGAGGAGTTACAGCACTGTTCACACGCTTATTGCTGACCATACTGCTGATTGTACATTAATATAATATAAATACTCTCATTTTTCTTAATGTTTGACTTTCCTCTCTGAGCTGCTGTACTGTATATAGTTTGTATTATAATAAATTTCTTTTTAAAAATTACTTTGTGTCTGCAATAAACTTAACTTCTGTCATTTGGGTATCCCAGGCGGGAAGGCGTGGGAAATATGCGGGCGATGAAGTAACAATTTAGAAATAGGGAACCAAAGTTAACCTCTTTAAGGTGCCGCAACCTAACAATTATGTTTGTGTTATTTATAATAGATTCGTACACATCTATGTATAATGGGGGGGAAAAATTATAGAGAATTGAAATGATTGAGAAGAATGAGAGAAAAACATTTTTTTTGTCTTTAAATTATTCACTTAACAGCATGTAGTGCTAGCGCGCACGTATGTGTGCAAGGGCGCGTAAGTATGGTTTAGTAATGATCTGACGCTGCAAAAATACTTCTGTGTTATAATTTCCGTCTATAAAACCTTTTAAAACATTAAACAGACTAAAAATGATTTTCTTTTTGGAATAGTTTGATAAATTTCTTCCAAATGACTACAGAATATATTTATCTTCTAATCGTTACCAATTACAACAAGTCTGGGGGCCAGGATGCACTTGTATGTTTGCAGTATTTTTTTGTTTTTGTTTTAAACAGCTCTAACTATTAGACGTTAGACCACAGCAAAGATTTTGAATTTGGATAAAACGCAATTATTTCCCCAGATTAGACACTAATTTTCGTATACTTTGCAAACATTGGTTTAACTTGTTCCAATATTCTTCGATTAAAAAATAACATGTTTTAGTGCATAATATCATATGCCTGTTTAACAGACAGTAGAAGAAGTGGTTACATGTTTAGAAATGTTGGGGAAAGCTGATTTAACTTGGAAATTTCGAGGAAAAGTGTTATTGCAATCCACAATAATTGCCATACGATAACTTAAGTATGTTGTAGTGCAATATATGTTTATATTCTTTTTAATATCTGTGTTTTTCTTGGTTATTCGACAAATTTAATTGTAGTCAAATCAAGCGTTGGTGTATGCAGTGATTTTACCCAAAATATTACATTTTTACCCGACCAAAATCCCAAAACATTTAACACAATACATTCCCTTTTTACTAAGGAAGTTACTTCTAATTAAATGATTTATAAATCCCATTAATTTAATAATTTCTCTTAAGGGAATTATATATGTAAACTGAATGCGTATTAAATTACAAAAGTGTTTAAAAATATAGAATAATTCATTTACTAGTTAAATTGGAAACTCGTCACTATTTTGGGAGGAATTAAGTTACATATATTGAGATAAAAAGACTACTAGTTCTACTAAGCTTCTTTTATTTTTCCTTTATCTAAATAATTTGTTTAATTGTACAAATAATTAGTTCGACAGACGATTGCTGTTCGATCAGCTTTCCACTAGATGGAAGATATTTACTAAGAAACTCCACACACTTTCTCTAAAGAAACTACTTTTGCTCTAATAAGAAGTGTTTAAAAATATATAACAAAATTCATATAAGTTCTAGTTCAATTATTAGTTTCAATATGTACGCATATATTCTTACTTTAATTTCTTACAGGTCAATCTGTAAGATAGGCACTTTCGACTTTTACATTTTTAACCGAAAACTTACATCGCTACTTTCCAAGAATTGACGGAATTATGTGTATAAATTGCGTAGGTTTTAGATTAGAAAAGTGATTAAAAATATGCGGAATTTAGTACGTAAATGGAGATACGACAGTTACTAAATCTCTCGTTAAAGACAAGTTTTTTTCCTTTCTTTAATTGTAAAAAGAATTAGTAACTATGTCATCGACCATTGCGTTAAATAACAGATCCAACGATTTTAAGCTGTACCCCAAAAAAAATTTGCAGAAGTAACTGACTCAGAAATCAATATATTGGATTCCATAAATATAATTGATCGTTAAAAAAAAAAATAGGTTTATCTTAAACAAGAAAAGTGGAGATTTAAGTTTTAATTGTTTACCAAAACCTTGCACCGGTAAGTGACTCATAAATCAATATTCTGGATTGGATATATTTGTGGTCAATATACTTATTTATCTTAAATAACTAAGGTGTATAAGAAGGAGGCATAGATTAGTTTTAGTTTATTGTTTACCAAAAAAAAAAAAAGCTTACGTTAGTATCTGTCTCTGGAACTCTATATTGGATTGGATGAATGTGTTGGTTGATCGATAAAAATAGTTTTATCATAAATAAAGAGCGGGCGAGGAGGGTTTGTTTCTTTAAGACTTAGTGTATAAAAATAAACAAAGGAAGTATATTGCAAACATTGTGCACACTTAGACGTTAATAAACTTGTGTACGAATGGAAAAATACAGATGCAAATGTGACCCTGGCCTGAGGTACGTGGGGCAGAGCCTTCTTTAAGTATCTGTAGGAACATAAATATATATAAATATATATGTAAATATAAGAAAAGAAGTGAGAGAGATGAAAGAGAAGTATGTGGGTGAGGTATAGGGATTTAAAGAAAACTACTATTGCCAAGTTATCACAATAGCTCAGCGGTGAAAGTGATGGACTTGATGACGAAAGTTGTAAGATCGCTTTTGCTGACCTCAGCAAAAAAAAAAAAAAAATTTATTAACATGTCTTTGCCTACAGGAAAGAAGATGGGAGGGAGTGGTGGAGGGGGACGGCGGCCATGTTGTGCAGAAAAGTGGAGGGGTTAAGTGATGGTTTAGGGGGTAAGTAGATGTGGCTTAAGTGGAATGTTGGGGGTAAGTGGGCGTGGCCTAAGTGTTTGTCGAGTTCAATGATTGGTCGGTGGACGTGGCTTAGTGGAGGGAGGGGTGGAGATGGCCTCCATGTTGTGAAAAAAAATGGCCCAGAACCCATTTTTTTTTTTTTACTTAAGACCTGTCCAGATCAACTTTGTAACAAGTAATAAACAATCTCAACTCTGCCAAGGCACTTTTACAGGGCAGAAAGCTTCACCATGAGCCAATCTTCCACTAGCCATTTGATTTTTTAGTACAGGAATGTAATTAGCCATTTTCCTATTCAGACGGCTCATATTAGCCACGCTTCAACTCTACATCATGCTACCAACATAATCACTGTTAGCTGGCCATTTTAACGCCTATATATAATTTTATCCCCAATAAAGTTGGTCATATATAATTCTATGTGGTAAATCAAAAATAATGAATTTGGTGTATCATCAGTTCACCATTCTACTGTCCGATTCCTGGGCATGGGTGAAGGCAAGACCCTGATCCAGATCCTTGTACTGCTTAACTTTTCTATAGGGCTGTGCCCAATTAGAGCTGTGCTAGATTATGAGTCGATTTCCTAAGACAAAGGTAATGCGACTGCCCTAAAAAGATTAGACATATTACAGAACCGTTGCCTGCATCCTCGCTATAGCTTCATCAAGTTACTCCTGTCGATTTAATATTGTCAGAGACCTTTGGTAAAATGCGCACCTGCTAATGAGAAAGAATTTTATCAACTTAAATAACAGGTTTAAACATCATGATTCTGGCACATACATCATGTTTCATTGATAACGCCCTGTCCTTTGTTGTTATACAAAAAAATCTTACACTGCTATCATAGTAAGGTTCTAAATCAAAAATTAAATATTCATTTTTTTAGCGAACCATAATACGTACATATTCAGACAAGTATTTTTTGGAACCATAAAACAAAGGTGGCCTGAATCTCACTTATTATACATACAAACGGTTCGAAGTTGCAAAATGGAATTAGATGCGCTTTTTGCGATTATATATGGGATCATCCAGAATTATCTAAATTGCCTGACGCTTCTTCGATATTCTCTGCTGAAATGCATGCTATTTCGGCAGATCTTAAGTCTGCATTGGATTCAGAAAACATAGAGAACTTGGTATTAACCGGTAGTCAATACACCCTCCTTAAATAAAACTGTCAAATATTTCATCTTCGATTGCCATGTCTACCAGGTTCTAATATAAATTTTTCGTCTTACAGCCAAAGTAGCTTAGTTAACTTTGGGATAAGGCTCACGCAAGGAAGGGGTGGATTCATTAGCTAAACGGACAATTACGGAGGGAGTGATCACTGACGTAAATGTGACAACAAAGGATTTATTTCCTGCTATAAAAGAAGAGTGTATGACATCTGGCAGGTCGAGTTTGAAAATTCGTTATAAGGATGATTTTATAATTCATTTAATTTAAAAAACGTTAACAGTTGACCTAGCATCAGAACATTGTGTCGAATGAGAGCAAATCACGATCTTTGTAAAGCTTACAATACCTGATGTAACAGATGTTTCATTTAGTAGCGAATGCGGAGAGTTTGAAACGATGTAACAGTTTTTTATGCTTTGCCTCGCATATATGATCGAAAGGAAAATAATATTTGAAAGAATATCTAAAACAACGGCTACATCCTTTTGACTACAAATCAATATTACAAGCACCAAATTTATAAATATGTTATGCTGTTAATGATTTCCCCTTTTCCACCAAAAGGAAAGTGTAAGAAGGACTTATGATTATTATGCAACACGTTACATCCTTAACAAAATGTACATGCTTATCATTAACCTTTCAAGTAAATGTATAAAATAGTTTAGGCTATTGCTCACTCTAATGCCAAACTAAAATTAAATAAATAAAAAAATCTTTTTACACGACTCGAAAGCATTACTCTGACGACGGTTACGAATACAAAACCAAACAAAAGAACTTAGAGCCAACAAACTGCAGCCTGCTACGACGGATAAAATCATACAACCCAATTGTTCCTGTAATAATAGAATTTGTGAAGACCTTAAGATAAATTTAAACCCCCCTATGGATGTAGACCCCTCTATGTGGTAAGTACCACACCATCCTTGCTAAAAATTGAGATTTATTCTTTGCTAAATAGGAGAAGAGTTAACTTTAAGAAAATTGATTTTTAACTTTAGTTAGAATTAGACAAAGAAGTTAAAGATCTAATCACTATAAATAACCACAAGGATTTACATCATTACAGTTTGCTGAAACAATTTGGCAAAGAATGATGGACGAGATATTTCAACGGATGAGCTACAATGTATTTATGTGGATTCTCTAATTCTCACCGGTGGGAACATTCAGGAACATTTGTCACACCTACGGGCTTTAATTCACTTAGTAAGAGAAAGGGGAATAAAGATAAATTCATTGTCTGCATCCTAGGAGGATATACTCCGACAGTCAGGCAGCCCTGAAGGCACTTTCCTCACACCAAATAGTCTCAAGACTGGTGTGGGACTGCCTACTTGCCCTCACCGAGTTGGGTACTTGGAATAAACTGATACTCGCCTGGGTGCCGGGACATGCAGGGTTCCTGGGCAATGAGAGGGCGGATGCCCTAGCGAGGGAGGGCTTGCAGGATACCTTTATAGGCCCCGAACCCTTCTGCGGCTTGTCCAGGAGCCTCATCCAAACTTCTATCAAGGGGTGGATAGAAGATCAGCGTCTGCGTTGGTGGGAGGGAACACCAGGACAGAGGCAGGCAAAGCTCTTCATTAAAAGACATTTGCCTAAATTTACCAAAGACCTACTGAGCCAAACCCGAGGGATATAAGGTTAATTGTGGGTCTACTAACAGGGCATTGTAGGCTGAATAGACACATGCACCACCTACAACTTGCGGATAGTGCGGTATGCCGATTCTGCAAGGTAGAGGAGGAGACCCCGGCGCACATCCTTTGTGAGTGCGCCGGCCTGGCGAGGATTAGGTTTCTTCAATTGGGGACGGGCAATCCCGAAGCTGAAAGCTTCATGACGGAGCCGCTCTCAGCTTTGCTAGGATTGATTAGGAGGGCAAACCTGGGGGCTGTTCTGTAACTTAAGGGGATCCACAATAGACCTCAATTTGTAGGTCGCAGTGGAATGAGGCTCACCCCCCCTCCCGCTTCTATTCTATCCTAAGAGGAGTTGAGCGCTGACTAAGCTAGTGTTAACTTCGTGCTCGTTAAAGATTTTTGTTTTCAAGTGTTATAATTGTTGTAACTTTACGATTTTTTACATATAGCTAGATTAAGGAATATCTGTTACTCGTACGAAATTTGAATGATTTCTATCGAGCGGTTGTGCTGATATTAAAACAAGAATAATTAGTCAAGCTCATTTGTACTGTGGATTATATGTGCTTTCAAAAAAATTGATCGGTGTTTGTTAGATATTTGTAAATATTTGGAAGATTCGTACAACTGCACAATTGAAGAGGCGTGTCCACTACAGTTGCAATAGTGGGAGAACATATTTCTGTCTCTCTCGCTCTAACATTCCCACTGGACTGCTGCTAGCTAGCTCGTGAAGGTACGTAATATATATATATACATTTTTTTTTGCCATAGTTTTCATTTTAAATTGGATTATTACGAAGTTGTCAGAGGATTTATAATTATAGCTAAATTAATTATTTTATACTCCACTTCTCATTAAGTATGGCAAATAAAAATACTTCTAATGGAGACACTGATAAAAGTGTCGAGGTTAAGACTGAAGAGCTTATTAATACTCTTCTGAATAAGATTGAGAGTATTCACTCCGATATCCGTTCCATTAAAAGTGAAATGGCAGGTCTTAGCGCATCCCAGGAACGTTTTAAATTAGAAAACGACAAGATTATGAAGGAGAATAAAAAACTAAAAAATGCTCTTTCTGTCGTGAATCAAACCATGCAGGTGAATATGCAGTATATGAGATACAATGGGATCATTATATATAATTTACCTCTATCTCCAGATGAAAATATTTTAGTATTAATTGAGAAAATTGTCTGGCAATTGAAGTACCATACAGAGAAAATTATATCTACGATTACTATCGATTAGCACAAAGTAACACTATTAATTCACAGTTTCCTCCCCCTATAATTGTGAAGTTATCGTCGAATATTTATAAGCGTGAATTATTGAAGCAAAAAAAATTGAGGAAGGATTTTCTTAAACCGGAATTATTCGGATTTACTAGTTCCAAACAGATTTATATCAATGAGCTGATGTCGCCATTTCATGTCCAAGTTTTTAAAGCAGCAAAAAATTATCAGAGAGAACTGAAATTAAAGCATGTTTGGTTTATAAATAACCGCGTTAAAGTAAGGAAATCAGACGAAGGTCCAATCAAAATAATTGAGAATTTACAAGATCTTGAAGAGTTTATCTACCCTGAGAGGAAGATGGAGAGCTGCAAAATATCTGAAGATGATGATGATATCGAATATGCCGATTCCGATGCTTCAACGAAGGTTTTTAAGACTCCTGCTAGAAGAAGTACATCTAAGAAGAGAAAAGTAGGTAATCGTAATAGATCCTTGGATCGTTTTTTAACTGCTCTGCCTCAGAAATCTGCCCCAATAGAAAAGTAGCGAAACCTATTAATGTGCGCCGTGCTACGTCAAAGTGTACAAAATCTGTGAAGCAATTTTTTAGTTTTGGTTATTGGAACATAAATGGTTTTAGTTTTTTATCTTATTTATCTGATAGTGAAATTTTTCAGTTAAAAAATATTGATGTTTTATGTTTTTCCGAAACATGGTTAAATTCTGTGAATAGTGCTATTTTTCCAAGTTTTTTAAATAATTACGATTATTATTTTGTGAACGCTGTCAAAGTGCATAAAAAAGGGCGAGCTTCAGGTGGCCTGATTATTTTCTTGAAGAAAGATCTTTGTTCTTTTGTACAAGTATTAATCTCAAAACCTTGGTTTCTATGTTTACTTATAAATATTAATGCTGAATTATATGTGGTGGGTTTGGTATATTGGAGGCCCGGTAATGATAATAACTGTTTAATTGATGATCTTGAAATTGAATTAAATAATATAATGATGAATTATAATGATGTAAAGTTGGTTTATATAGGCGGGGATTATAATGCTAAAGTTGGTTTATTAAATAGTTTTAATTCAGATGATGATATGTTTTTAAACTCTAATTTATATGGAAACAGATCTTCATTGGATATTGATATTGATGTCAGAGGCAAAAAGCTGGTTGATGTATTTGAATCTTTTGGTATGTTTATTAGTAATGGGCGAACTCTAGGTGATTTTCCAGCCAAATACACTTTTTTGGGTAAGCAAGGTTGTAGTATTATTGATATGGTTTGGTTGTCCGCAAATTGTATTCCATTTATCCAGGATTTCGAAATTATAAATAATATCCACACATCTGATCATTTTATTTGTTTATTAACTCTGATAAATAATGAAAAAGAAGAACAACTTAATGTGGCATTAGACAGCGTTGATCCAGTCCTTTCATTAAATAGAAATTTTATAAGCAGTACTGAATTCACTTTGAGGCTGGAGGGTTCTTCCGGTATTTACTTCAATAGTGATTGTGTGAGCCAACTGAATGATAATTTTATCACATCTATGCACTTAATTATGTAGGATTGTGGAATGTTAAAATGAATAAAATTAGGTAGCTCACACAATCGAATTAGGTACCCTATGACGACTCTTTATTTATAAGTACTTTTAATCCAGATTTAGATAGCGAAATAACCTTAGACGAGTTGTTAGAAAGTATAAACAGTAGTAAAAATAACAAAGCCGCCGGTTTTGATCTGATTCCGAATGAGATTTTCAAAATGCTGAACAACCTTGGTTGCACTATTTATTGAATATGCTAAATAAAATCTGTTTAATGAGCAAATTCCCAAAGCTTGGTCCTCGATCAAAAGGACTTTTTATGCTATTGCATAAAAAAGGTGATCGGTCAGATCCATATAATTATCGCGGAATCGCTTTGTGCAATTCAGTAATTAAGATATTTACAAATATCATAATTACAAAACTAACGAGATGGATCGACGAAAGAGGTTTGTTACCAAGGGAGCAAATGGGATTTAGAAAAGGTATGGGATGCAGAGACTGTATTTTTACATTGTCCTCTGTTATTAATATAAACTTAAGGCTTAAGAGAAGGAAAATATTCGGCATATTTATAGATTTCAAGCGTGCGTTTGATTCCGTTAGTCACTCGAAGTTATGGTTGAAACTATATCAGCTGGGAGTCAGTGCTAAATTAGTTCGCATAATCAAAAATATCTTTGTATCCGCCTCATAAGAATTTCTGATGGCCTAAAAGTTTCTAAAGATATTAGGGTAACAAGGGGTGTATTGCAAGGAGAAGTTTTGAGTCCCTAATTATTCTCATTATATATATCAAATATATTGGACTTTTTTCATGAAAGAAAAGCTGAGGGAATTTATATATGCAATAGTGAAGACGTATTAATGTTGATATATGCTGACGACATCGTGCTGTTGGCATCTTCATGGAGGGATGCGCAATTTATATTGAACTTGCTCAGGGATTATTGTAAAGAGAATGATTTAATGGTAAATTAAAAAAAAAAACAATAATAATACCATTTCATAAAGGGGCAGGCTTGGTAAAATTAAAAATTTTTATTATGATGATAAAATCATTGAAACAAACAATAAGTTTATTTATTTGGGCGTTCCATTTTCGACATCAGGACGTTTTTCAAACGCTGGTAATTATTTTCTTACGAAATGTACTGCAGCCAACTCCTCCGTGTTAAGTTTGTTAAAATCCTGCAAATCAGATTCCTGGAGTTCAAAAGTTTCATTGTTTGACGCTATCTCGCAAACTAATCTACTTTATAAGTCCGAATTTTGGGGTTCGCAAAGTTTAACTAAGGTTGAACGAAGTCAAATTAACTTTTTTAAATTATTATTGAATTTACCTCTTCATACTCCAAATGCTTAGATAAGGCTAGAGTTATAGGTCTCACACCCAACTTAAAATTTTTAAAAAAATGTTAGGATGGTGGATTAGTTTGCTAGGTATGTCCAATGATAAACTCCCCAAAATATGTTTTAATAGGCTCCTAGAATTAATTGATAATCAAAATATTCCTTTGAATTGGGTCTCCGAGTTGAGGTGCTATTTGACGGTAATAGGAGAGGAAAGTTTGTACCAGTGTAGAAATGTTGATATTATTAATAATAGGTATAAAGATTTGTTAATTTCTTTTGAAAATAATTTAATCAGTAAGGATATCGACTCTGTTTGCAATGGTACATACAACTTGTATTACCGTAATATTTGTACATTTGGAATAAAGCAAGAATATTTATATTTTAATGTGAATATAAAAAAAATAAGACTGGTGGCCCAATTACGTTTGGCATATAAAAAGAAGACATCATTATATATTGAGGGCAGAAAGTATGTGTTCTCGGACCATGCACCTTGTCCAGTTTGTTTTGGGGGTGAGCTGGACACGGTAGCACATTTCTTATTTTCCTGCCCAATGTTTATTAGCCAAAGAAGTAAATATCTGAGGAACTATCTTGCTTTAGTTAATACATTAGAGGATTTTTTGCATATTAATGATGTCAGTAAAATAAATAATATTTATGCATTCTTTATAAATGGCTTAAAAGTAAGAGCTTTATTAATTTAAGCAGCGTCGATTAATAAGTCTATTTTCTTTATTTTTGTAGTTGACACTTTTGTTTTCTTTGTATTAAAAACGTATTATAATGTACCAACTCCTTATTGTACGAAATGTTCATCATTTTAAACAATAAATATTGTCTTGTGTATCCTAGGAAGGTAGTTTAATTTACTGTAGTCATGTAGGTTCAAATGGTTTGCATAAGATACAGAAAAAATTTGTCCACAGTCCCAAAATCTGAACATTAAAGAACTGAAGTTGTACTTGGATTCTCCGGGGAGTTAAATATTCGGGTACTTTTGTGCGCCGATGATATTGTTTTAATAGCAGATAAGCCTACAACAATGCAACGTATGATAGACGCATAAAGCAACTATTGCCAAAGTTGGAGTCTAAGAGTGAATCTGCAAAGTGTTGATGATTTGTAGAAATAAAGGAGGAAGATATTCTATTTCGTTTTTAATCCAGATTTTCTGTGCTTGGATAATTGGATGAACAGGAACACGCTCGCCATATCGCCGCAAACATAATAAAAGACTTACAGAAACAACAAACGCACAGTAACACAGGCGGACAAGAAGAAAGAACTGCCGGTAGAATACGGAAAAAACTCAAAGATAATAACCTTATAAGCACAAAAGCCGACATAGGGAACAGCACGGTAATAATGACACACGACGACTACGTAAACAAAACCCTAGAATTCATAAACAACCATACATATACACAACTCAAAAAGGACCCAACAAGAAACTTCCAAAAACAAGTAAAAACTGCTATAAAGAACGCAACACTAGTAATACCACCCCGCGAGGCCTACAAATATACTTGCATGAACCCTACAGCACCCATTCTAAATGCACTTCCAAAAATACACAAACCCAATATTCCCATCAGACCCGTCGTAAACTACACAACTGCACCAGCATAAAGTTGACACAGCATCTGGCAACAGTAATAAAAAACAAAGTAAAACTGAATGACACTTACAATATAAGAAACACACAACACCTAATACAATTAACAGAAAATATAAAACTCACCCCCAATTCCCGTTTGCTATCCCTCGACATTACCAACCTATACACCTCCATACCAATCACGGACCACTGGACTTAATGAAACAGAAGTTGGAACGAGAAGAATCCATGCAATTCGTCCACCAACTCACGAACTTAGTACAAACCACAACGACACAAAACTACTTTAGATTTAACAAGTTCTACCTCGCTACCGGCGGACTGGGAATGGGGCACCCCACATCGGCCATACTATCAGAAATATTTATACAAAACATGGAGGAAACTTACGTACCCAAACTGAAAGAGGAGTTCGGCGTAACGTTTTATGCACGATACGTGGACGATTTATTCCTCATATTGCAAAACGACATAGACGTAGAAAAATAGTACATTACCTTAACAACATAAACAAGAAAATAAAATTCACAAACGAAAAAGAAATGAACAACACCCTCAACTTCTTAGACATGAAACTCACAAGAACCGACCATAAAATAGAGTGTACGGAATATACAGAAAAGCAACTACATCAGATGCTAACATACCGTACAATTCCAACCACCCCACCCAACACAAACTAGCTGCACTTAGACACCTAACGAACAGACTTAAATACACAACCCTCACACCCGCGAACCACGCACAAGAATTGCAGACAATCTACAAAATAGCTGAAAACAATGGGTACAATACAAACATCGTTAATAAACTCCTCAAAAACGAACCACACCACCGAAATAGGACTGACAAAGAAACAGCAGACAAATTCGCCACATTCACATATATTGGAAGCCACACGTACAAACTCACAAATTTTTTCAAAAAACTGGGCTTTAAGACATCCTTCCGGACAAACAACAAATTAGGCAACAAACTCCGCACTCGTACCGAGTTCACTGATGTGTATGACAGCAGTGGGGTCTACGAGTTGAAATGCCCGGACTGTGACAACATTTACGTGGGGCAGGCCGGCAGAAAAATCAAGGAAGGATTTACCGAACACATCAGATCATACAAATACAACAAAGTTGACTCAAATTACGCCAATCACCTAAACACTAACAAACACAAACCCGATGACATAACGACCACGATGAAGCTAATACACTCTGGCCACAAAGGACGACGACTTGACATAGTAGAACAACTCGAAATTTATAAACGCAAGACACAAAACTTAATAAATGAACAGACAAAATTTGCCAGTGAACCATTATTCAAAACACTCTTCCCACAATAGCAACAGAAACACAATTACCAGTGCAAACATTACACACGCAACAAATAGTTCTTAAACAGACTTTAGTTTTAGGTTTAGTTTTAAATCTACTAGGTATATATAAATTTACTAGTTTATAAGTTACTAGTTTATTTAAATTTACTAGTTTAGAGATATATATATATAAAAAAAATGTTAGTTTAATCGTTATTTAAATTTATTTTGTGTATTTCTTATATTCTGTTTTGGTTAGTTAATTGTAAGTAAATCTCCCTCCAACAGCAGAGTTTAAAGATTAGACCCTCACGTGTTGTGTCCACTGTAAGAAAAATTTGCCCTTTAACAACCCAAACACGTGTTTTCCCACCCATCTGGCCACATCCCTTGACCTAGTTTAAGAGTTTAGTTTTTTAAAAATACGTCTCAGTTAGTGTGAAACTAAGTTTGCTCTGTGCGAGTCTGTGTTGTCACACTGTCTGACAAAAGCATCCTGAAGATGGGCGAACGCCCGAAACCGGTCGATGACCACAAAATGAAGCAGGCTACCACGGAAAATGTCTCTGATAATAGTGTGATATTCTAAAATATTTAAATATCTTTAAAGATAATATATTTATTTATAAAACAGTGGTGCTTTCTTAATTATTCTTAATACTTCTATCTCTATTCTCAACATCACAAGCCCTTTTTGACAACACCGCTCGTGCTACTACAAATACACATCACACCATAGCATTACAGTGGCAACACAAACTATTTGCGAACACAAAATATTTTTTAGTTTATTTCACATATTCAAAGTCACAAAACTAATATGTCACCATAATTTTAAATTTTTTTCTCATCATAAAACTCTCTTATAGCTTCACACATAAAAGTATCTTTAGTTGCTATTTTTATTATAACAATTACTCTTTTATTATGGCAAACCTGTTTGATAAGTAATACAAAATTGAATGTAACTTACTTTAATTCACCTTGTGGTCTTTTTATGTATATTTATTTGAAATTTACAACTGCATATTCAGATACAATAAGTAAAGTGCTATACAAAGAAAATATGGCTTGATGGTCTTGAATGGTACCATCCAGTGATGAATACCAATAAGTAATTATGAGATCGCGGGGCCATCGACGATTCAAGCGTCGTTGTGTGTTTCTTGGGAGGGTTTGAGATGAAAGTGCCTTGGCTAGAGGGTAAGAGTGAGATTGAATTGTTGAATGAAATCTGTTGTAGATAGATGAGACGAAGGGAATTTGAGGTCAGTGTGTAAGGTGAGATAATAAGGACAACCTGTGATATGTCGGAGGATGTTTGATTGAAGGGTTTGGATTCGGTTCAAGTTGGAACACTTTTGCCGTCCCGTGCAGTTCTAGTCCATATGTCCATTGAGGTCTTAGTAAGGATGTGTATAATAGTGTTTTATTCGAAAGAGATAATTTAGATCGATTACCGAGAAGTCTATGGAAGAGCCGAAAACGATGAGGTCGCAGCGTTTGAGTCGTGTGTGAGGATTCCATGTAGTCTCTTGTCTAGGTACAGTCCAAGATAACGCATATGATCAGCAGTTGGGATGGGTGTTCCATTTAGATAGATAGGAGGGAGAGTTTTATGATTTACGGTGAAACTAATGTACTTGTATTTATATGTATTTACTTTGATTTTCCATTTTCTAAACCAGGTTTCAAGTAGTGTAAGATGAGATTGCAGCGAACGGGTAGCAATAACAGGATCGGAGTTAGGTGACGAGATGCCGTCAGCGAAAGTGAATACTGAAGTATTTGGGTGAGTGGGAATATCAACCAAATTGATGGTTAGGTAAAATTTTGAGGGTTTCTGTGATTGAATAGAGGCGTGTAATTAACAGTTTTTCTAGGATTTTTCCGAGGATAGGAAAATGGCTAATGGGACGATAGGACGACGGAAAGTGTGGGTTTTTTTGGTTTGAGAATCATTCGAATTGTAGAAAATTTCCACAGTATTGGGAAGTGAGTAGTTCTGAGGACTGCATTGAAGATGTATGTGAGAAATTGAAGGGCTTTTTTAGGAAGCTGAAAAAGAATTTGAGAAGTTATCAGGTTATATACAGAACCTCTTTTTTTTTTTAGGAAGTTTTCTAATTTCGTTTAGAATTTCAGACGGTGTGAATGGTTTAGGCGGTGCACAATCACGTCTTCGCTGTTTTGTGCATCTTGTAGGTCTTGATATGAAGTGAATACTGAGGCGAGGTGTGTAGCAAAGAGACTGGCTTTTTCTTCGTCAGATTTGGCCCATACGCCGTTATCAAGAGGAGAGGATGTATGTTTGTAATTTAGTAAATGTTTTGTGGCAGTCCATAAAGAATTATCCTTATTTGTTAATATTTCAGTATATGTGGTGTAGTTAGTATTGTAATTTTCGTATATTTCCTTTTTCAGCTGGCGGGCTAGTTTGCTGAACAGTATTTTGTTTGAAGGATCACTGTCTTGTTCGTTGCCATTTGGCTCGTGTTTGTCTTTTGCGTGTGATGAGCGTGCGTATGTGTTTAGGAAGATTATAGGCAATGGGTTTATATATTCGTTTTTGTAGTTGCCGTCCAAATTCTTTGTTATATTGAGTTAGTTAGGTCGTGTACAAAATGGTCTAGCTGTTGGGAAGTCATTATAGGCACTTTTAAGTCCAGTTTCTGTTCAAGCGTCATTCTGAATAGATCCCAATCGACAGGACCGGTAATAAGGGTGGGTTCCAGAGGTTTTGGTATAGGGGAGAGATCTAACACAAGTAAGACAGGGCTGTTGTCAGAAGAAAGGTCATTCAAGGTAAATGTATTGGTGTGCAATGTAGAGATGTTGTTGCAAATGAAGAAGTAGAGAAGTTCAGGGCGTTTAGATAAGAAAGAAGGCCAGTGTGTTGGATGTGAGGGAGAAAGAAAGGCGTAATTGTTTAAAGATAGGACATCGGGTAAGAGACGTCCGCGGAGGTTGGAGACTCGACTACCTTAGTAGGGGTGTTTTGCGTTATAGCCGCCACCTCAAATGAAGTTAGGATTGAGCGACTGGAAGAGTGTAGTAAACTGGGTATAGCTGATGGTTTTGTTTGGGGGACAATATACAGCTCCTAGGGTATAAGGAAAAGGATGGCATTGCAATTTTCTTTCCTCACGTGTGGGGACATGCTTCCAATTCAGCATCCATATACTTTTGTAACTTCAGGATAATTTCTGCCTGAGCGCGGTTTCTTGCTTCGATCAAATAGATCCGTGGTTTTTGGTTTACCTATGGACGTTTTTATGTATTGGTACAATTTGAAGGAACACTCATTTGTGCCATCCTTCTTTTTTACAACGAAGAACCTTCCCTAATTATCTTCTTTCAAGCCTAAAAACTTCTCAATTTTCTCAGTTACTTGGTTGCCGCCCCTGGCTTTCTTCCTTGGCGGTGAAGAGAGGCTATAGGGTTGCAGCGTAAAGTGCAGCCCAGTTAGTGTTTTTCCAGTCGTGTTGTCCTTTTCCATGCCTTTTCTTTTGCCTACAAGATCAGTCGAAGGGGTAGGAGTTGCTGTAGAGTGAGGAATCTCTACAAGGAGAAGGGGTTCAGAAGAAGGGAAAGGATTGTTAGGTATAGGACTAGGTTGGAGGGTTGGATTAGGAATAGGTGGGATATTGGGGTAGGAAAAAAGGTTGGGCTATGCCCAGAAAGATTTATTTATTTTCCATGGTAATCAATAAATATTCTTCGAGGTGCGTAGTCCCGCCTCCGCGGACGCTCTAATGGACTCGGTTACTATCCGGGTGGACGATCGTACCCCGATATAGTCAGGTGCCACGGAAGACAACGTTCCGATACGAAGTATCGACCCGTGCCCCCGTGGCCCCCTTCCTAACCCTAGGAACCCACCTGAGGCGGAATTCCCTTGCCTTCCTGGGGTCGGGCTATCCCCCAGGTAGAGCTCTCGGGTGAAGCCGAGGCCAAAGACATGTGTTGGGATCGGACGCCCGCAGGTCGTCGTCTCCCTCAATGCCCAGGATCCTCTTTTCCACCCTAGCCCCAAAGCCTCGTGCCGGCAAGCACGAGGGAGAGGTATCTATACTCCGAGCTCTCAACGAGTGCGTGTCCTTGTTCATGCAGTGTGTGTGTGTGTGGTCGGGTGTCGAGTGTTCAGGTGAGAGTGATTGTGTGTGGTGGGGAGCTCGAGTTTACCTGTGGGTGCGCTATACCCAAGTAGTTGTGCACATCAACTACCTCTGCAGGTCCTATGTGTAGTGTGTAGTGTCAAGGATGTCAGTATGAATGTATATTGTAATGTTGTTAGGCTGAGATACCCGCAGGGACGCCTAGATCCCTGAAGAAGTGGCTAGTCCACTTCCCCCTACGGGGTTTCTATCGTATTGTCGAGTTATTCTAAGAAAAGCTCAAAAAACTGTCGTGGAAAAGTTTTTAAAGCTAAAAGAACTCAAAAAAGACTCATTGTAATGTCAGATACAACAAACTAAATGCAAATGTTATTGTTGGAAACAATTACATAATTTGTTAATTCAATTCCTTTTTTTAGGAGAATTAACAACTGGTTGACTATTTATATTCAGATAACTTAACAACTGGTTGGCTAAATTTTATTATCTTTCACGCTAACCGGTGGGATATTATCACTCGATATAGATACGGCACCTGATGCAGGCGGAATTCGAGTATTGAATAAAAAAATGGGCACAACAGTTTGTCGTTTAAGGACAATACAAAGTATTTGGATTTGTTGGGGTTCATTTTTTTTATTCGCCGTTGATGTAACTAAAGTTCTAGTAAATTACTTGAAAATATATCAGGTTACATTTAAAAAACGTTAATCTACAGCAAATTACAATGAAAAAAAGTGGTATAAAAATTTATAAGATAGATTTTCAGCATAATAAGTTTTGCTATGTTCCTCTTAGAAGTCCATCCTTTAAATGTCAGGGGAACGGTTGGAGGTTGTAGATGTGAGGATTATGGAGTCAACTTACTGCTTTCCTTACAAGACACAGTGATTTTCTTGATTCTAAAGTGTAGGTTTAGTGGAATCACAATGCTTGACTCACTTTTTGACACGTAAAAGATTGAGTTGTCGATTTCCTTCCGGATTATCTGAGTAATCAAATTATAGAATATACAAAGGGATCGCATGTAGGAAACACAATATTAAAGAAGACTCTAACGGAATGTTCATTAACAAGAGTTAATATAATATTCTTTTCCTTTCTTCCACAGATTTTGTACCACAGGTTATATGAGAGGCTAAAGCTTGGAGGTAGGTATTATGTTTATTTCTGTGCTAGTTATGTATTTATTTCATATTGTGAAAAATATTGTTTACATTTCAGAGAATATTGATGCAAAACCAGTTTACTTTTCGGACGTACTTATGCAAAACGCGATACAACACAAGCTGTCAAGGGAAGCGACTGGAAGATTGGCTACAGACTTTTTTATTGCTGTAAATAATATTCTAATTTTTTACTTAATCTGAATAAAAATTAATTTGTTTTGAACACTGTCTGAATGACAGTGATACTTGAATAGTATGTTGGTGATATTTTTTTGGGAAATGTCAATGAATGTGGTTTTGTAGTGGCCATTAATCTGACACAGTTTATCATTTTCATGTGAATTGCAATGATATTTGGCAATCTTTAGATTTTTCTGTAGCTTTTTTGCATAAATCTGTATATCCTGCAGTGTTCTACTATGATTTTTGAAAAATTTGTGGCCACTGATATGTGAAAGTGTGTGGAAATACTTTCAATTTGTTGGCTAAATATTTGTTTGGTCTGAACTGCCGCTCTGTTCGCCACGCTTTTTGTGCTCCGTCTTTTTAGTAGTTTCTATTAGTCGTGAGTGATTAACTATTAATTTTTTTTTTTAGTACGGTGTGTTCGTTAAACTCTGCTGAACCATTTGGTGGTATTAACTAGTGTTACACACATTTGATGAACGCCAAATCAAGTTGGAAAGCTGTTACAAGCTGTTACATTTTTCTAGCTGTAGTAGACAAAGCAGGTTAGATCTATTACCTTAGTGTTATTTGTGTGGAGGGGACGAGCGCCTGCGCATTACATTACTTCTAACTAAACCTAGTCTACTGTCACCTAGCTTAGTACCCCTTAGTGAAGCAAAGGAGTAGTACTGCCTTACTCTTCTGTACTTAATTACTCCGCAAACTATCATATAAATATGGTTGTCTGCACTATTTGCAATTCCACCATATCGAGGGATGATAAAAAGACCCTCACATGCTCAAACATATCATGCAAAGCTATTTACCACAGCAAGTGCTGTAAATTCGATGATAAGGATGTAGAGTCCCTGAAGGTTCTTAACAAAGCGTGGATATGCCCAAGTTGTGAGAAAGCAAAGAAGAATATCCTCCCCAGCGAGAGACCTGCCATGCCTCTCAAATCTCCCTCTCAGTTGGTAGTTTCTGGGATTGATGGAACTCAAAGTGTATGGGATGCTCTACTAACCCTAACTGAGGAATTTAGAGAATTTAGATCGACTTTCCCTTCTGCTGAGACGTTTAAGTCCATGCAAGAAAGTTTGAATAAGCAGGCAGACCTCACTTTTGCTCATTTAGAGCAAATGAAAAAGATGGAGAACCTTATGGAGTTACAAGGTAGAAAAATAGAAGAGCTTTCTTTAGAGAATAGTACGCTAAAGAACCGATTGAGAAGCCTTGAAAAAAGAGTAAAGGACTCCGAACAAGGACTTCTGAGAAACACGATAGAGATTAGGGGGATTCCTGCTAAATCTGATGAAGTGCCTGCTACTGTTGTGATGAGCGTTTGTGCTGGCCTGGGTCTAAAGATTCTCGCCGACGACTTGGACACGCCATTAGACTCAAGCCTAGGCAAGATGAAACTCCAGGTCCACTTATCGCCCGGTTTATCCGGCAGTCCGTAGCAGAGGAGGTGTCCGCCTTAGGAAGGTGAAGAGGGACTTCTCCACTCGTCATCTGGGCTGGGCGGACAGTGACTCCAGGATCTACGTGGCTGAAGCCATGTGCCCAACCAACAAACATCTCTACTGGCTGGCACGTCAGAAGAAAGTAGCCAATAAACTCAAGTACCTATGGTTCAGTGGCGGCCGGGTCAAGTGCCTTAAGGAGGATGGTCATCCGGCTCTTATTATTGACAGTCCGGATGACCTCGACTTGTTTCTCTACGTACTCCTACTGGTCTCCACCCCTGTTTCTCCTCTCGAGTCTTCTATTTTTATGTATTTTTAAAGCTTCATTTTTACTTATTTTCAAAGTTTAATTTTTATTTATTTCTAAAGTTTCATTTTCGTTTATTTTCAAAGTTTCATTTTTATTTATTTTTAAAGTTTAATTTTTACTTAATTTTAAAGTTTCTATTGTTAATTAATAATTTTACCTCGTCTTTCGGGGAAAATATTTCTTTATTTTTTATATTATTCATAATTTATATTAATTTTCATTCAGTTTCCACATATCATTTTTATTTATCATCCAGGAACTGTCTTAACTTATTCAACCGAGTCTATTGTCGTTATTTTTGTGAATACTGTTATTTTTGTAAGCATTGTCATTTTTGTAAGTACTGCTATATTTGTAAAGACTTATATGTAATTGTAAAGATTATACTTAGAATGTACATTCCTTCCACTCCCTCGTCCCCTTTCCTTACTCCTATTCTTTTCTCCTTCTTCATGAGTCCAGTTTTCCTTACGTTCCCTCATGAGTAATGTCCTGACATCCTGTCACGTTAATGCCCAATCCCTTCTTGCCAACTATGACGAATTCCTCCTTTATTTCCTCGATAATTTTTATCATTTCATAGCAGTTTCTGAATCCTGGCTCAAACCCTTTATCCCTTCCTCTCGTGTCTCCCTTCCGAACTATACCCTCTGGCGACATGACAGAGAAGACAGAACCGGAGGAGGTGTCTGCCTCTTTGTTCATGATAGCTTGAAGTCCAAACTCCTCTTTTATTCTCCATCCTCCGATCTTCCTCACCTTGAATATATTTTTGTAGAGATATCTACCCCCTCATCACCACTCCTTTTCTCTGTCGTATATCGTCCACCCCGTGTGCCCTTTGACCAGTCCTTTGAATCCTTCCTTTACCAGTTAGTCCCCCGTTATTCCCACATAATCCTTACTGGTGACTTCAATACCAATCTCCTTGCCGAGTCTTCAGATGTGTCCTACATCACAGACCTCGTCTATTGCCTCAATCTTTTTGTAGTACCCTACTCTCCTACCCATCATACCCATTCTTCCGACACCTGGCTTGATCTTTTCATTTTGGATTCCCAAGAAAAACTCCTAGCCTCCTCTCAGCATCCAGTTCCCTTCCTATCATCTCATGATCTTATCCACATCACCTTCGACCTACCTATCCCTATTATCACACCCAAAATCTGTACTTTTCGCAATCTCGATTCCCTTTCCTTTGAAAAATTAAAACCTGACCTAGAAAACTTCCCTTACGACACAATTTTTTCTTCTAATTCCATAGACCCTATGGTACACCTCCTTACAAATTACCTTCACTTCCTTCTCGAGTCCCATGCTCCACTTCATACCCGTCGTTTCCGCCGCCCTCCTGCTCCCTGGCTCACACCTGACCTTAAATCCCTGATAAAAAGACGAGAAGCAGCCAGACGAAAATACAGACAGACCCGCCTTACCTGCGATTACAGCTCCTACAAACACTTACGCAATCTTACTCAGTCCTCCATTCGTCGAGCTAAGTCTCTCTTCATCCACCAATCCCTTTGCAATGCTCCCGATTCTAAAGCTAAATGGTCCATCCTTCGTAAACTTTCTCTTTGTAAATCAAACCGTTTGTGTTCCATTTCCCTGTCTGCTGATGTTCTAAATACTCACTTTGTATCCTCTTCTCCCCTAGTTCCACCCAACCCCCTCCCACTTCCCATGCGTCCTTTTAATTCCAACAATTTGTTTTTCTCCTACATAACTCCGGAAGATCTCCTACCTGCAGTACTTAAATCCCGGACAAATGACCATGGACCTGACAACGTTCCTGTTAAACTAATTAAATCCTGTCTCTCTGCAATCCTGCCCGTCCTTCTTCACATTTACAATTTCTCCCTCCAAAATTCTGTCTTTCCCTCTCAATGGAAAACTGCCTTAGTCCGCCCACTCAATAAAACCACAAACCCATGCTCTCCCAACGATTTTCGTCCCATTTCCCTTCTATCCAATCTTTCCAAACCTTTAGAACGTTAGTACAGTCCCAATTATCCAACTACCTTGAACAGAATCACCTGCTTAACCCACTTCAATCTGGCTTCCGCCCCGGGTACTCGACTCAATCAGCTCCCTAAAAAATCACCCATGACTTACAAATCGCCATAGACAACCAACAACTCACTATTCTAGTTCTCTTAGACTTCTCAAAAGCATTTGATACTGTTGACCACCAAATTCTTCTCACTAAACTCCAGTCCCTCTCTCTGTCCAATAGCGCCATCCGTTGGTTCCAATCCTTTCTATCCAACCGATCCCAGTATGTAGTTATCCCAGGTAGCGAACCTTCTAATCCCCTTCCTCTTCCCGTGGCGTGCCCCAGGGCTCCTCTTTATCCCCAACCCTCTTTTCTGTATATATTAATGATCTGCCTTTATCCATTGTCCATTCCAGCTACCACCTTTATGCCGATGACTCCCAGATTTACCTGTCCTTTAAGCCTTCTGATCTTCAAGATGCAATAAACAAGCTGCAGGATGATCTTAACAACATTAATTCGTGGGCAGTAGCTAACATGCTTTCCTTAACCCAGACAAATCCAAAGCCATTGCATTGGTTCCCAATTCCTCATAAACTCCACTGCTCCCTTCCCCACCCTTTTCCTCAACAACATCCCGATAAAATATTGTTCTTCTGTTAAAAACCTCGGAATCATCTTCGACCAAAACCTCTCCTGGAAAAATCACATCTCCCACATTAACCGCCAATCCATATTTATCCTCAGACAGTTCAACATCTCCCGCCATCTCCTCCCAGCGAAGACCCGTCAACTCCTTGTGACCTCCCTTATATTCCCCCATTTCGACTATGGTTGCTTAGTGTACGGGGGACTCTCTGGAGATCTCGAGGCCAAACTTAAACTTCTTATGAACTGTTTTATTCCTTTTATCCTCGGAATCCCCAGAGACTCCCGCATATCGCACTTCTACCACGAGTTGAACTGGCTCTTCCCTATCTATCGTCTCCAGTACTTCTTAGGCTCTTTACTCTTTCAAGTCATCCAATTTCAGAGACCCTCGTATATCT
>JAAEAF010005292.1:0-101431 GCA_011037195.1 Triatoma infestans | reverse complement strand
TGCTTTCCAGCTCTGCGGAACCAACCACCACAACAACTATGAGACAAAACTTCGGCGAAGCTGCTCCAACAAGGTCGAGTGGCCATGCGGAGGCTATGGCGCTGCTCATGGGCCACTATAGGCTCAATAAACTCATGACAAGGGTACAATAATAAACTCTATGCAGGTTTTGTTAGGAAAAGGAATAAACGGCACTGCATATGCTCTGGCAGTGTGAGAGGCTTGTGTGGCTGAGGCCCCTCTCGACTGTTCAGCCTTATTAAGCAGGCAGATCTCGGGAGTACGCTCTAAGTGTTGCTGCTCGGACCACCCAGGGATTCCACCCCTGCAGCCAAAGTTCAGGGACAGTGTAGGGGGTACCCTAGATCGGGGTGTCACAATACGCTTGGTAGCCGACCCCCCACAGAATTAATAACAGTAAGAGGAAGATGTGTGAGTGTGTTATATCCTACATGATCTGTGATGGCCCACTTCTATTTTGTGGTCATTCGACCGGTTACGACTGTTCACCATCTTCAGGATCTCTACGATATCAAACTGTTTATCAAGACATCTTGCAGATGGATGAACATCCGAATGGGAATGGGCTCGATAACCATAATATACGTAGCAGGCTGTAAGGAGAGGGGGAAAAAACTGTGATATTTTCCAGTATTGTGGAAACAACGATTCTGGTCACGCAAATATTTTTGACTACAATCAACTTCCATTAACATCATGATTTGTTAAATAATTTTAGCTAACATCAAGTGATTGGTTGGTGGATTGGAAATGGTGATTGATTAAATTGTTCAAAGCTAATCTAAATCCTTTTGAAGAATAGTCTACTATTTTATGCACTTAGAAATGGAGAAAATCATGATAACTTACAATAGATAGAAAAAACTAGATAATAACAGAAGATGTATGTGGATGAAGAGCACAATTAAGTTTGATTTGCAGAATTGTGACAGTATTCCTACATTTTTAATAATTGCAGAAATTAAAGAGCTTATCAAGGTTAATATGTACAGTCTGGACTCCTCACCATGTCCACCCAAGTGTCCAAGTTTCTAAATTATTATAAACTTAATACCTAAAACTATAAATAGATAAGAGGACAGTGTTTAGTTAATAATTTCTTTTTTTCCATCTTTTCCCTTTCCTCTCCCCTTGTGCCTTAGTACAAATGGGCAAGATAAATATAGGTAGACTGGACAAATAAAAAGAAGGAAAACGGGTTAATTGTAGTTTTAAAAAGAAGAGAAAGTTGTTCAACTAGGATTTAATAGTGTTATCGTTAGAGAGACCCAATGAGGGAGGTGATTGTTTCATAAGGTGGTGGTGGCGGTGTGTGTATATATCTGGTTGAATTGTATGCCCCCCCCCCCCCGGGAGGTCACTAAACACCTTGCTAGTGATTTGTTTTGGCTCCTATAAAAACATCTCCAGATCCCCCTACTATAGGCGCTACTACAGATACTACAAGTACACACAGTTAACACTATATTTCTATAATGCAATGCGATAGATAGTTTTGACTGTTCTGTACCTACACACAGTAGCGTGAGAGAAACATGATTACTACAATATATAACTAACAAACATATGGTTACAAACTGTGTACAGTCCCATACCCGTCACTCCTCCTTATTTCCCCTCTACATAAACACACTACTCAGTTTACTGAGACTAGAACTGCCATCATCCTATTAACCGCACTCCTACATAATTACTAGATAAAAGTGTTTTGCACGCATAATTGCATTACTCTTGTGTGTGTGTGTGTCTGTGGGTGTCTAACCACAAAACAGCTAATTGTCTTGAAACATAAAATAAATATTATTATAAATTGTAATTATGATTATAAAGAGTATATATACTAATAACACTAAAAATGTAAATAGTAATGGCTCTCCATGGGAATCGTTAATATATATCAATTACTCGGCGCCACAGTTTTCTGGATTATTATATATATCGATATCTCGATAATTCTTCTATTCAAATTTTATTGAATTTTATACTTTAACAGAATTATTCAACAATTTTAACAAGAATTAACTTTTCAATTCTGACGTAAATTTTTTTATAAAAAGTCAAAATTGTTACTAAATTACTTAACGTAACTTCCACCAGATGGTGGAACTGTATTTTAATGACTCACTATGTAGAGGGAAGACTACGATTCAACTCTCACCAGAAAACCTTACCTAACTTTTTTCAGACAAATTTTGGCATAAAAAGTGATAGGTTTATATAAATAAAGCATGTTTAACAGGTTTAAAAGAAATTTCTGGAGAACATTCGGAGAAAAAGCTTGAGAAAAATGAAAAAAACCAATTCTGTAAAGCCGCACTGCTATTTAAGTGATTTTTTTTGTTCAACACTCCTGATGATTGTAAAACTGTACGGTAATTTAAAATAGAACAGTTTACAAGGCAGACTACCGTTTAGGCATTACCACCACCGCATCTTCAAAGGTTTCGTGAATTTTTTCAAACTATTTTCTTTAAACATATCTACATAATATATAAATAGCTTTAATCTCTTAAATCACTTTTATTTTTTGAAACATTTTCCACGGAAATTGATTTGAGGGGAGGGGGAACAGTAACACCAAGCTGAGCTACTGTAAGCTGAAGTACTATAGAAGTATTGTTACAATTCCAAATTTGAAGGAAATTAACCGGAAGTATGACTTTATTTAAAATCTTTTCTACAATTCTCTCGAAAACCACTATAACATGCTTCCTCAAACTAGAAATATTATCTGCACAGATATAAATGTATTGAGTATTTTCAATGTTATTGACGTTGAATTCTGCACTACAATATAACTAACTTACACTGAAGTGACTACCTAAAATTAATTAGGCCACCCATAAATCTTGTAATAAAAAAAAAATAACAACTTCCATCTTATATCAAAGTACTAATTATTTAAATATAATCTATATCTAGTATAATGAATTGCTAACTTTAATAATAATAATATATATATATATAACTAAGTCCGGAAACTGGCTCGCCTTATACAAATTATCTTTAAAATAATAATTATATGGTAATTAAAGAAATTATTACATTTCTAAAGTTATTAGAGAAATGACATATAAATTATATTGTATATAAACTATAATTAATTGTTTGAAGTATTTATTATTATTACTCATTTATTTTTTGTTTTTGTAATATTTGTAATTAAGGTATTAGACTGGGAAGGTGGGAGATTAAAAAAACAATATTCCATATTATTCATTGTTGGGGAATAAATTTTTTGGTGAATCCAACCTACCCTGATCTTAGGAGGAGGTTCTATAGTTATATTATGGACCGGCCACAGCAACAATATAGTACATAATATGGTATATAGTACATAGAAATAGAATCTCCTCTATATAGTGTCATATTACTATTTTGCCTTTCTTTTTATATATACCTGCAGGAACTGTGTCCCCTCTGAGTCATGCATGATACAGAGAGAGAGAGAGAGAGAGAGTAAAAACAAGAACAATAAGAGATTGTATGTTCCTATGTAAATATCTAGCAGAAAGCTAGATTGTTTAGTGAGGATGTAGCGGGGGGAAATGGAGCCAACTAAGGAATGCAAATGTTCAACAATCTTTTTCCTTTGTTTGTCTCTGAAGTTTAAAAGGAAAAACAAAATTCATAACTACTACACTGTGATAAGTTCAAGCTATCTATACGAGGGGGGGGGGGATGTGTGAAAGTAAGAATGTGTATTTGTGAAAACCTCACATTATTTTCTTCACTTAGTGCATTTCTTCAAAATGGAAAAATTTTTTACAATACATATTTCCTTAATATTATGGAAGTAGACAATATTACTAAATAGAAATGTCCATTTTGATGGAAGCTATAACTTTAAAAAGCTCTACTACAAGAAACACTAAATTCAATTTTCTTTGCAAAGTTTATTAATAAAAGTGAAAGTTGAGTTCAAATTAAAAAAAAAACAGGATTTTTCAAGAAAATCGCGGAAAACTAAAAAAAAAACAACTGAATAAATCGTACTTCCGGTTGATGGATTTTAAAGCAAAACCTTCGCCTCAAATAAGCTGACATACAAACAGAATACCAAGTTTGAGCTTCCCGCCACTTATCTTTTTAGAGATATTTTATTGACACACACACACACACACACGCACACCACAAGGATCCAACACAATAGAGCACTCTTGTTTCGAGCTCATGGGACTTTTAAACAAGTATTTCCAATAAAAAAAAAAAAAAAAAAAAAATCAATTTCGAAGATCTGTTACAAATACACTTACAGCAGTGAATGAAAGTAAACAAACTTCCACTTCCGGTGGATCGAATTTAAACGAAAATTTCATATATAAGTTTTAAACGCAACATACACACTTAAGAGGAAAGCTCATTTTTTGGGGGAAAAAATTGTTGATTTAGTAAATTTAAATGATCGAATCAAGCAAATAATGGCGAAATGACTGCGGATGATGGGTTAAGAAAGTCAAGACGACCAACTATTTCAAAAGGATCATAATCTTGTTTTTTGCTTTGTTGACTTCTTGGAACAAGTCCATGAAAGAAATTATATAGAACTTAAATTGTAACTATTAGTTGTATCTCCATTCTGTTAATACTTTTATAAAAAATCCTAAATCTACTCTATATATTTATATTCCAAATTCTCTCAAATGGCTTTCGATAATTACGGCGTGAGCAAAAAATGAAAAGTAAAAAAAAAATGAATACAGAATTGAATAAGCACGTAGCTGGAAGGAAAGAAGAGCGATTGCTAATTAATAATAAATATGAGTAAGATTTTATTAAAATTTAAAAAAATGTAAACTATTCAACAATACACATATGAATTTCTATGTGGCAAACAGTCTCGGATGTCTCGCCAATGAGAATCTGGCCTGAGCAACAATTACCAGTAATGAATTAAAACAACCTTAATACTTGTACATAATATACAAGTGCACGAGTTGCTACTGTTACTGCTAAACTTCCACCGTGATAACATTTAAAATAATAATTAAAAACAAAAATGGCAAACTTACTATGGAAGATATTTCTCCAACTGCCCGACAAAACCCTCAGACATTTGTGTAGGGTATTGTTGGGCACGGGCAATGGTGCCAAAGAGACTTGTGACGTTGTCAGATTACTTTCAGAACGACTTCTTGACAATCCGGAACGACGTCTTTCATCTGCACTACCGCCACAATGACTTGTCAATATTATCAGTTCATCTTCAGCCTCTCTAAAACTTCTATAAGTAACATCCAATAATCCTCTGGCCGCTAATTGTGGTGACGGCAATTCACGAGTTTTTCTCGTCATTTTTCTTAATTATTGTTAATTTTTTCCTTTCAAAAGTGTTTTTTTCCCCCAAAAAAATATAAGAAAGTTTTTGCTTATCACTTCATTTTTCTCTATTTACCTGTTCTAATATAAATAAATAAACATAGAATATATTAAATACAATGTAGCTAGTCACTAAATATATTTTCTACTATCATATTGACTAAATATATTTAATACATTTCTTGCTAATTTGAATAATAATATCTATTAATTCGATTTTTTCTTAAATTACCATTGAATACCTAGTAACTGCAATGGTTGTCTTTTGGAATGTATTACATACAGGGAATCCGAAATCCTAACTGCAGTAAAAGAATGTAAGGGATAGGCGGATCCAAAGTTATGTTTTCTGAAGTAAAGAGATGCACTACATAGCACTTAAAAGATCTCTCACTTGGCAGCCTATAATTCTGCCTATTGTCTATTAAAATGTAGAAAGGGAAATAGAAGTGAGGGATTCAGTGTGATCTAGAGTTTTCCTATACCAAGGCTGGAATCATTATACTTCTTATCACTCCCACAGACTGCGTTAATGATATCATGCTTCTTATCTTTACCATAGGACAGCGTTGCTGATCCTGTTTATTGGTATCTGAAATGCCCTCTGCGACTCCAACGCTTGACATGGCTACCAAGCAACAAGCTCGGACCAACACCTGCTCCCCCAGGGATATTTGTATAAATAAACAGGCCATATTCGGTGTTTGATTAGTCCTGAAATGACTTCTATGAATGATCTTCAACAAGTCTATAAGTAAGAGTCAATGACAAGTCTCAAACAGTCTTAAAGCGAAAAACTAGTGTTTAAACAACTATCAAGAAATCTTGAACAAAAAGCCTTATCGAACATGTGTTAATACAACAATAGCTGGTCTACAATCATCCCAGAAGTTGTATTTACAGACTCTAGACTCTAATTTCAACTCTTTATTTATAATCCTCCTTATTAGAATTTGTGCAAATAAATACTTGTTGTAAACGGTGTCAAGCAAATTCAGTACGTTTCCAATTATTACACCAGTGAACACGCTAAACTCAAGTAATACTACACACAAACCAAATACACAACACACACACAGTCAACTATCTCAGCAGTTCCTGTATAACTGTCCATAAACTAAGATATCTTGCATGTCCATCAAGAACCCTGCAGAACTGAGGGTTCTCGATTTCCCTCTCCCCCCCTTCCCAAAGAGGTTTAATCTTTCCTAAAAACTTTATGGCCTTTTCAATTACAATATCCAAGCGCCAATATATTCATGAAACAAATTAATGAAATCTGTTATACTAAAAATACGATAATTAAAACTGACTGCAGGGATTTGTTTAATGAATTTTAATTCATTAATCATTCACTAATGATTTAAAAAAACTATTAAGTGATTAGTAATGTATGAATATTTAAAAGGCATTCCTTTTATTCAACAAGCTTCGTTTTACTTTACTAATTAAAAATAGTTTTAGGTATTCTAATTGAATATTAATTAAATCCAACATATAAAAAATATTATTCTAAATGGCAATATACTGTTTTTAAGTAATGTATTCAAGTAATTCCAAATACAGATAAAATTTTAAATTCAAAAAATTTTAAGTACTAATAAAGATATGAGATAATTATATTTTTAGCTTTGAATTTTTTGACAACAGGTTAGCTACTTTGAAAAACATATGCAAGTGAACAAGTACACATATGTTAGTAAATTCAAATTATTTCGCAATATAATAAAATGAACCTTGTAATAGTGGAGGGTAACCCTACCATGTCCTCCCAACCTGGTGTTGACGATCACTCCCTCTCTATCTATCTCACTCTCATTACTACATTGCAAACAACACACTACCTAGTTGGCCACCTTCATCATTTAAACAGAACTGTTTGCAAATAAATAAAAAATAATGTAATAAAGAAAAAAAAAGCAGATCTTTGTGGGAAGAAAGGTCGATATGGATTATTGCAAAATTATTTATATAAAGATGTATGTAGGCGCCAAGGTTTACCTCTTTTCTAATATAGAAAAAAAAAAGTACTTTGTGATTTTAAATCTTTTACAATTATATATTATGATTTAGTTATTCTGTCAAGTAGTATGTAAGTTTATTATTTATTCCTTTAATGCAATAACTGTATTTTATTATCATCAAATTTGCTAACTACATTTATAATCAGTGCCGTAGGAATAAAGATAATCTATGTAACAAACACTATATCCACTCAAGAGTTGATATTCAAATGCAAAAAACAATATCAGACAATTTTAAAACATTAAATGTTTGGACATTAAACTGGAATGCTTTTATTTTTTTAATGGTCTAGATAAAACAAGGAGTGAAGATATTATATCTTTCTTCCTGAAGAGACATGAAATCGTTCCTGAAAGGGCCGACCCGTATTGATCTACGAAGTGATATCCGGTAAGCAGAACTTCACAGGTGATTAACTCGTTTCCAGATGCCTGCAAGGATTTCACTATTTTCTCAGCATTACAGTATTCGATGGTAGAATAAATATGAATAGAAACAGAGATGACACCTTATCGATTTCAGCGCCACGTAATGAAGTAAACTGCAGATTAATATTAATCCCTGTCAACAGCTTAAAACAGCTGCTTGACTGTTGTTTCAGTATACATAATCTCTATTACTGATTCAAAAGAAGGAAAATCCATCTAGACACCTGAATTTTGGAAGGACAGCCTTCAGTGGACGATTTCTGGTTTCTGTGGGGGTGAATCCATCCGAAATTTACCTAAACGATATTATGTTAGTTATACGAATCGTGAGAACTTCTACAAATGGTTTGATCAATTGTAAAGTGCCCGAACAAGTATGTATGTCTGATTTTCTGTGATTTCTTATTTTATAAAGGCAGCGTACTAACGGTAGTCACTGCTAAAAGTGATTGAAGTTCTGCGTACCTGAAAAAGCGAAATGCTTTGCAGAGGAAAGGAATACTCCTCTACTTCAGGACAACGCCCCCCCCCCCCACACAAACTGTACAATCAAAGTTTAAAACTATTGAAAAATTAAGACTGGAATGTTCGGCGCTACTTCCGCCTTAGAGCCCTGATCTCTCACCATCTGATTTCTCATTATTTGGTCCTATCCAGAAGCGCCAAATATCACAATGAACATAAATGTGCAAAATCTGTTCCACAATTCAAGCAAACTTAAGTTTTGACTTTTAACAAAGAAAAATAATAGAGAGAGATGGGACAAGTGCATAAATTTATAAAGGGGATTATCTTGAGACAAGAATAAAGAGAAGAAGGTAAATTTAATTGCAAAATGACCCTTGTATTTCCAATCTCATCTCCATAACAAGTTGATATCGAAATGTGACCACGAAATTGCAAAAAGCAATCCTGCACATTCTGTTTACAAAACAGCTTACTGTCAATATGCTCCTATGATTGAGGGAAACATTCTCTAATTAAGAAAAGAAATCATGAGAATAGGTGAGCAATTTTTGTATACCAAACTTAGCTAGAAATAGTTCACATTAAATATTCTGGATTAGAGATAAGGACACAACTCCTTCGGTGATTTTTTTTTTTCTTTTTTTCTTGAAAATCATTTAAATTTAATGGATAGTTACTAAAAGTGAACAATACAGTTTCCCTGTACTTGTACAATTATGATTTTACAACCAGCTTAATGAGCCTGTAATAACTTATTACCAAAATCAGGTTATCATGCTAAAGAAATTTCTTGAAAGTTTTGCTCCAAAGAAAAGATGAAGTATTTGGAGTCCAACACTGAATCTCCAATCCAATTTCTTAATCATTATTTTTTCTCCTAATAATAAATATTTCTCAAAAAGAATATGTTTTAAGATGATCCTGAATATGTGCCAGTAAAATAGGGACAATCTGGCTAAAAGATCCAAATAATTAAACAAAGCACCTAAATATTTCCCAAATAAATAATGATTTTCAGTAATAAATGCAATGAAAATATGAAAATTCTCAGGGAAAAATAGTAAATATTTGAACAGATGGTGTTCATGTTGCATATAAAAGGTAGAAGGGGGTGGCAGAAGGAGAAAGGGTGTGAGAGCCAGAGAGAGACAGCGGTATTGCACTCTCTTTTAACTTTGTCTTTTATAAATCGTAAAACTTGATGGCACTCATATATATATATATATAACCACAGGACAAACACATGTGTTTAGTGATGTGGTTCTCAATTCTTCCTCCTTGCTGAAGACTATTTATTAACTATTTTATATAACTACGAATAGAGTCGAAAGTTTTTATTACAAACACATTTTAATGTATCCCCCACGCCCACTTATATGCAAAAACTTCCAATGTCCTATAATAAAAGATAAAAAAATATAATAAAAAAGTCAATTACTATAAATAATTTTAAAAAAAGAAAAAAAAAAGCAAGAAATACATTTTTAAATAAAATAGTCAATATGATAAATAGATTGTAATTAATAACAAAAATATTTTATTATTACTATTATTATTAAGAGCTGAATAGCGCGCGGCCAGGTCAACTTCGCTGGGCATGCAGTGTAATGCGAGTAGTGTGGTAGGGGAATAAACATACATTTAAAAAGATTGCAAAGCAAAACAAAAACCGGTGGCCAAGGAACATGTTTCCAATTGCAGAAATCTCTTGGGTTGTTAGTCTTTCTTAGACCAATCCTTAAACGGTAGTGTCAACTTTATATACGAGAATACTTCATATATATATATATATATATATATAAGAGAAGCTTTCTTTTCATTCTTATATCATTAAAATATTTATCCAAAACCTTTATTTTTTTTTAAATTTTTAAATGCTATTTGAAAAACAAAAATTAATTCTGATCCAATTAACAAAATTAAAGTAACAATTTTCTTTTCTTTTTGTGAAATAAATCGTAATATTTATTATCTTTTTGATATATTTATAAATGGAAACACATGTTATTAATTACTCTAATTTGTCTTCAGCAAATAATATTAAAATTTAACCTACTGTTATCAGTGGGGTGATAAAGTTTTGAAAAAAGGAAAAAAGAATCTTTGTTTGGTTTTTTAAAGAAATTATTAAATGGCTGACCTGGCTCTCTCCTGGTTATATACAAAATAGGAAGTAATTATTTACAATAAACATACCGCTACAATTTGTCAGGTGTTGTGATAATAACATAATAATAAAATTAATAGTAAAAAACAAAAAAGTACACAATCACTTGAAGGCGGAAAAAACACGTAAAAATAAAATAAAAAAGAATTACATACACAACTACTACACAATAATGCAATTTTTTTTGTTTAAAAAAAAAAAAAGAAGCCCGAGAAATGGACAACGTAACACAAAGAGTTTAAAAGAAGAACTGACACTAGTGCTGGTGGACTCTGTGAGTCTGACAGATAGACAAGACAGACAGTACACAACGGCAAGAGCCTAGACAACAGTGCCTCCTCTACTTCGCCACCACCACCTCCGTTATAAAGAGCTGAGTGTTGGTGAGTGGCTGTAGTAACTACAATACACAGAGAAGTTCTCAGCAGCAGCAGCAGTAGTAGTAGTTACTACAGCGATAGAGGGAGAGATCGCTGCGCTACCTGTTGGCCATAATATGTACTCTATATACGTGACTAACTTCACTTCATGGTTAATAAAATTATAAACATAAAAATAAGAAAATAATATATGTTTGTCCCATACATTATGTAAAATATTTATAATAAATGAAACAAAAAAAAAAAAAGTTTATATATGTATGCATAAATTGGTTGTGCCATATACCACAAAAGAGCCAATAATACTTTTTGTATTTGAAGTTATACCGCCCGACTGCTAATGTATACAATACCGGCTGGTATGTTTTAACTCCTTTTGTATAAGTGCACATTGGTTTTTATGTATTATTATGTAAGTGATTAAAATTCTGTATGTATGTATGTATGTATGTTTAGTATATTTATGAGAAAACAAACACCCAAAAACGAAAAATCGTAGAAAGTTCAAAATAGAATAGTATAGTTCAGTCAAAATATATTAATCCAGTACAATCACTTAAATATATACATATATATCTCACGAGATTTTTTTCCTTGATAGCCTACTCCATTTTATTGTTCATCTAGGTCATCAAAAGTGATCACAAAATGAAGCAGGTTGCGCTATCACAGAAACAAAAAAAAAAATTTTCATGTAACTCTGTCGAAACGTTTGCATAATTGAATTTTTTTTTTCTTGGCCGATCCTCACCAAATTTCCTCATAGCATTGTTTATGTATTTATTTATATATTTTTATGAGAAGATTTTACATTTCACAATTTTTACAAACTCAGATATTATGTAATTAGGACTTAGATACCCTCAAACAATCTTTTAAGTTCGTCTGTTAAGGCACGATCTAAATTTATTTTTTTTTTTTAATCGTGAAAATATATGGCGTCACTTATGTAAGTCAAAAGAAAGATTTAATTTTCAATGCAAAATTTAATTTTGCAGTAAGTCACACATCCGGTTCACGGATTTTCGATAGAAATCTTCTGCTAAATCGGATCTTCTTGTGAAACATGAAAGGAATTTTCTCGAGAACGGCTCCAAAGATTTTCTTTTAAATATTCTACTTAGTAATCACTTTTTTCTTGAGAAAACGGAGTGTAGAGGTTGGGGGAGATTACATGTTAGTAGAATAACCTCGATATTGCCATTTCAGCCTAATAAACGGTTCCATTAAATAAAGACTGACCAAATGATTCGGTCAAAATCAATTAACTATAATATAGTATTTTGTAGTATACAAATCATAATTAACAGTTTAATTTCAATCAATTATTAAATGGACCCTCAGAGAATATCATATATTACTCATTGCGCTGCTCCCTATGTTAGCATTCTTTTAAAACTTGCCAAGATGTTTGATATGATGTCTTCATTATCATTTAATATCTCGTGTTAAGCACGGTCAAAAGAAAAAAACAACTTACTGTTAGGTAGTTCAAAGAAATTCAAATCCATGAGAAGTAAAAGTCCTTCTTCAGAGAATAATAGTTAGTTAAAGGAATTATAAGGCAGTTATGTAATTTTTGGAAAATTACATAATGATATATATATATATATATATAAAGAGAGAGAGAGAAGAATAGTTAAAACTATTAAAAAGTGTCACGTAACTATAATTATAGCACAGGTCCACCGTAGTAGGCCCATTCCATGGAGAAGTATGAGAATGAAACAAAAAATATTATTTCAAATTAGGTGGATCCTTTCAATCTTTAAAATTTAAAGGAAACAGCCAATTAAAATTTATAATAATATATACACATGCATTCATATCAATCAAACGCACAGCAATAAGCAACAAAATCCTATGAAATCAACATCTTAAGTAAAATTAATAATAATTAAGGATGCTTCATTTTATATACATTAACGGACAAAATCTTCTTTTTATATTTTGCGTGTGTAGGCTATGAAAAAACTCTGAGATATGATTATATAACAAAGTTTTACATGTTTAATGTGACAAAATATAAAAGTGAAATTAAAATATTAGCTCAGTGGTTAGCGCACTCGACTCCCATGCAGTGCTGTTCTTATATTTAGTGTTATCTGTAACGAGAGAATACTGTCCGGAGGCCGGCAGTGCACAGACCGGCGCCGGGCGTCAATGACATACACGTTGACGCGCCTTAAATTAAAAAAAAAATAATAATAAGAGAGAGGAAAGATGGTAAGTATTTTCGTGATAACAACCAAAATAGGTCGCACATGTGGATTGCTGAACTTGTCCAAGGATGGCCAGCAGGTAATATATTATCCCAACATTCTACAGAACATATTTGGCTATTAAGAAAACATAATTCACTACATAGTTCGTAAAAGTTTAAAAATTCAACCATTTTGAAGATTTCGATTAGATTAAAAACTTGATTTTTCACTCTAAAAACTTTAGCCGTCTTCAAACTAATTGACGAACAGAAACAAATCAAAAAGTGATGTGAAAGAATTGTTATAGATTGACTAATTCAATTTTTCAATTTTTATTTTATCTTATGACTGTAAAGGACCATATCTTGTCACTGTTTTCAATCTAAGTTGTTCGTAATACGTGCTTTATGGATACCCCCTCCCCGATTGCGAAAAAATAATCACAATGGTGTATCGTTATGTTTGTATAATTAGTATAATATAATAACCATAAATCACGACACTAAAGCTTATTATTTCGTTTAGATTTCTCCGAGAAGATTTTCGCTTAAAATCTGTCCAACTGGAGGCCTAAATACAGATTTTTTTTTTTTTGAAAATTGATTTTAGGCTGTTTCTAGACCTACCACCAAAGGCCCATTTCAATAAATTGGTTATGTAACGCCGTAATACGAGAAGAAGTGGATTAGCCACTATCTCAGTGTATGCTAATATCCTTGCGGGAATCCCAATCTAACAATATACGAACAAAACATTGGCTGATTTCTTTGTATTAAACAAATCATAAAGAACACTATAGAATTATCTAATGTACATCTAATTGTGTTTAGCATATCAACAGACGAATTCAAGTTCATTGTCATATCCATACAATCATTTACATCTGTACGAACAATCACACACTGTACTCTACAAGCACTAACAAAGGGAAGGGATTAGCCTAATGGTAGCGCACTGGGACTAGCACGCGGAGGTGCCCGGCTCGAGACCAAGTTCTCTTTGATTTTCTCTTCATAGAGAAAACTCTACTTCCTCTACACTCACTTTCCGGTGATGGGCAGTATTGCTGTAACGCTGGCACTGTCCGCAAGTTGGTAGTGCATTGAGATAGCTCCAGAAGTCGACAACACAAATGTTGAAGCGCCTTAAATTAAAAAAAAAAAATATATTTATATACTAACAACTAAGGGAGGCACAGTAAATTTTTTTAGATGGCAGTGGATTTGGCATTAAACCAAATTTAATGGTTCCACTTTTAAAAATTTAATGGTTTGTACAACATTAATTAACAAAGATATTTAACAGAATAATACTAATATTATTATAACGTTTATAATTGTAACATTATAACGTTGGTACTGTTACTTATAACATTATAACCTTAGCATACAAAATATAATATAGGGTGAGGTGTGTATATCCTGTGTATCGTGGTGAGCTAGACTTTGTCGAAAGGGAATGCTAGGCCCTATGTTGTGGAGCACATTATTAACCACTTCTGCAGGCTCTAGAGGGTGTTGTACATATGTTGAAATGTTGTCCTAGTTAGTAGTCTCGCACCAAAATCCACCTACAAGTTAGAGATACATTTTGAAGAAAGTATTCACGAAGTTATGAGAAAAATTAATATTTTCAGACAAAAAAGGAACAAATTTGCTCATCATTTAATGTATAATAATTCTTATGCCTTTTCGTAAAAAAAAAATATATTTGTAATTTTCACTTATTGCTGTAAGGGGAAGTAATGCGATCGAGTCTAAATTTGGAAATTGAGTTTTCCCAGGAAATACACTTTCTGAGATCAACCGGAGTAAAAAAAAAGAAAAGGAAATACCCCTGTTTCTTGCGAATGCTATATATATATATGCATGCGTTTGTCAAACAAATCGCTGGAAGCTTTAACTTTGATTTTCCGTTTAGATTCCATTGTTCTAAACGGTGATTGTTTTGGGTAATATCCACCAACATGGATCTGCGACTTTACTAAACTTTTGCTTTAACGATTTTTCTCAAAAATAGCTTGAACGATTGTCTTTAAACTTGAAATGCTAATCACAATATAAACCTATTAACTTATATGAGAAACATGTTTCCAGAAAAAAAGATTGGGGGAATCTGTTATTGAGAACCAACATGGAGCCCCACCACGACATCTCTATAGAGAGAAACTAAATATTTTCCAAAAATTCCAAATGGAAGGAAATCTGTAAATGTGTTATAATTATATTAACTATAGTAAGGGAAATGTCGTATGAGAAATTTACACAGGTGGTTTGATGTCACAGAATAAGCAACTTGTCTGGTCTATCAGAAAATTCTGTTATTTAATGGTGATATTGAAATCATAAAGCGGGAAAATTAAAAAAAAAAAGCCCGCATTTTTTGGAACATTGGAAAACTTTTAATTTTTATGCACAACGTATTTTTTGATAGTCCCATTGAATAGTTTAGAAAAAGAATTTCACACTTTAAAAATAGAAATAAAATTTCATCCTTCTATACTCAAGAACTATTTTATTGCTAGTTGAAGAAGAATTTATAAACTTCTGGAATTGCAAAAATTAAAATATATTACCTCAAATGAACTAAGATATCTTGTGTAGAACTAGAAAAAACGAAAACTATTTTTATTATAATACATGATGAATCCTAGAGAATAGTAACAGTAATAATTCATTATTGACAAGCTGGTGTTGAAGTTAACAGCATTCACTAGACCCATTAAAGTTTGGGAACAGAGGGTAGACAAAAAAGAAGAGAAAAGGATGAAGGATGTTAAGGAAAATACCAAAGGAGGATGATGATCTGGTTTAGTAACGTGGAGGTTAGGCTAAGAGGAACACATAAAAATTAAGTGATTCGTTCACTGTTTAGTTCAGTACGGTCATAAAATAGGTAATAAAATAGTTAACAGTTTTAATTGAAGTTATAGAAGAGCTCCTTTAACCCCACACACCCCTACACCACCATCTGTATACGAACACATAAAATTTATAATTACAAAAACCTAAATAGCCCAACTAGAACCATAAAAAATTAAAGAAGTAGAATGTAATAAAACTTCTAACATAAAATGTATATTTTTATAGAAAAATTTGTAAAAATAATTTATTATTATTATTAAGGATCAATTTAAAGACTTGAAGATACCAGAAGCAAGCACCAGTATTACAGGGGGCTCTGCCTGCTATCTATCTGCTGCTCTTAAGTTTATTTAATCTGATTTCATCAGTTCACACAATTATAATATAATGTAGTTCTATCAAGTTAGTTTTATGCAGTTCGATTTATTTACTTATTGTAACTAAAAGATTGTACAAATCCAAGACACAAAGGAGGCAAAATAAATTATTTTAGGGCTCGCTATATTTAGGCATTATTCTTTCATCCATTCATCTACTTCAGAATGACATTTTCAGGCCAAGAAATGTTTGAAGATGTTCGCTCATTTAAAGATAGAAGGAACTGCTTAGATATAGGATAGATAGACTAAAAGGTTTCACAAAAGTTATTCCAGAGCGGCGGTAATGGAGTGTGTTTAACTTAAGATCAGGAGATAAGATAAGGTAGTTAACATTGCCGCCCGACAAAAATAGTTATGAATAAATTAGCTTCCACTAAAATTATATAAACTGAAACATTCACAAGACAAATTCTTATTGCAATAAATTATTAAAATTCTTTTTATTACAATTAATAAATTTTCATAAAACTTGGAATGTTTACTAACAAGCGAAGACAAGTTGACTTAAACATTAATATCAATAATATTATTAGATACTATATTTGCTGTTTTTTGTTTGTTTTTTTTAAGTATATAAACTACCTGAATGTGTTTACATTGCATGATAGCTTGCTCTGGCCAAAATTCTATATAACTAGTGGACCGCTGTGATTGAGCTGTCAGCTAGAGGGGATGATGTCTCCTTATGATTCTTGTGACGTATTTTCCACCATATCACACACATACTACCAAACATTTCTTATCATATAAATCACTGATAATGATCCTTATCTTCGACTGGACTGGGTATAAAACTTATTTCTTCATCGCTTTTATTAAAATATGTTTTTCAAAAAATACGCGGTTTGTTTATGAGGGGAAAAAAATTGACAAAATCTAGTTTCTGGGATATTCCAATGCATCATTCTAACTCTTTCACCCCCTCTCCAATATTTCCCAGACATTTATTATTATTAATCTTATTCTTTTTTACCTATCCATACCTAAAGTTTGGCCACCTATTACCCTTTTAACACCTCTACATATGCATAAAGAAATCAGGTACGGAAATACTCTTATTCCTGATAATACAATTATATATAAAATGACAAATTTTCTTCAAGATTCAGAATAGAGATGGTGATGGGAAGACCACCTACTATAACCCGTAGCAGGTAGGGAAGTGAAGAGAGCGCCAATAACATAGAACCAACCCATATATATTTAAAATTTAAAGCCACCTTGTTGATGAGGAGAGAAATTGGGTTAGATTCATTAGACGAGATATAAAGACACTGTTATAATATTGCTATAAGCTTACACAAACTGCACTGGATTTGTAATGATTTTATAGAATAAAAGGGTGGAAGTAGAGTTATGACACGATGTGTTGTATATGGTTGAATCTGATAGATAGATGTCTAGATCTTTCACTGGCTTATATACAGGTCCTCCCCCTCTAGCGTGCTTAAGTCAGAGAGTACCAGAGAGAGTCTGTTTTCTCTCGGTCGGGCTTGTGTTCTTTCTCTTGCCGTTACACAGCAATTGCAAGTGTCACAAATAAAATTTTTGTTTGAAAAAATATTTGAAATAAAAGTGTAAGGTTTATATCTAGGCCCTTTAGCATTCCAAGTTTAAAAAAAGTCATTATAGTCATATTCGAGATAATTAAAAAAAAAAAAATATTCTGTTGCACTTCCGGTAAGCCGATTTAATTCAAATTTGGGATTCTAGCAGTGCTTCTAACGTACTATAATAATATATTAGTAGTAGAATCATATTTTGGTTGAATTGAAATAGTATTTCAGAGGAAAGTTTTACAATGCTTTCCCCCCAGAATCACCCAAAAAGTAATTTTCCCTGAAAAATATTACAAATATAAGTGATAGGTATTAATTGTAAATATAGTATAATAGGTTTTAGAAGGAGAGAAAATTAGTGAGAAAGGGTTTTTGAGAAATAAGCTAGAATGAATGCTGAACACTATATAATAAAAGAGGCACAAAACTCCCAGGACTTTACACCAATAATAGAAATTAGGTAGCGAGAGATTTAGAGTGAGTGAAGAGAAGGGTAGTAATTGGTTGCTGACTCGTTGTTAACTGTAGTAAAACTGTCCTTCTATAGTGCTAGCTTGGCTGTATACAGGGTGTCCCAAGGTATATGGATAATGACTTTTTATCGGAAAATAAGATAGCTATAAAAAAACTAGAAAATACGTGTCCCCGTAGTTTTTTGTTAGAGAAATCCAAATTTAATTTACAAATTTGTTTTGGAGCTTCTAGAAGCGAGATACAGGTACCAACTTCATTTTTTCAAATGGGGAGGTGTGGTTTTTATTTAAGAAAAATTTACTTTAACGTTTTTTTTTCTGTGAGCATATTATCAAATATTTTACAAGTTATGAATGAAAACATGATTCCTATAAAAAATTTCAAAATGATATTTTAACGGTTTTTTGATTGAATAAGAAGAAAAGTACTATTTTATTCTAAATTTTACTCCTCATTAATTACAGATCTTGTTCGAACTGGCCCCCACCATTAGAGATATATCATTAGTCTATAGATATATAATTAGAGCACCAAATTTAAAACAAAAAAAAAAAAAAACAACGGTAGAGAAAATCGAAGAAAACCTTCAGTAAAGCGCACAAAAGCCCCTTCGGTCACCGATTTTCTAAAATCCTGGAATTTAGGCAACGCATCTAATTGTTAGTTTTATTTTTAATATTATAAAGTGTAAGAATCGTATATATGCAGAAATAGAAGTTTCGAGTATTGCCTTACGTCACCCCGCCTAAAATGAATTTTTTCAAATAAATGTTTCAAATAAAAAGTGTTAGATGCAATTGTGGGGGGGGGGGGGGGAGATGAAAAAATCTATTCTGTTAAGTGATGCGGTTGATCGATTTTGATAAGAAATCTTATTGTCCGGTCTTCTAGTAATACTTCAAAGGAAATATCACGTTTAAACTACCTATGATTTTCCGGTTTTGAGAGTTGCATTGACCCCGAAAAAACACACACAAACACACACCAATAACCAATTTCGAAAAACCAATTTTTTCTTAATTAGACCTAAATTTGACAAGAGTGCAATAATTCGTCTTACAGTAGTAAATGAGAGTCATAAACCCTTTGTATCCATCGAATATGGGATAGATACTACCGGAAATCCCTGATTTAGATTATAGTAAACATATATTTCGGCATAATCGTTTGTTTCAATATTTATAATACGTAAGAAAATATTATTCATTTAATTTAATTTAAGAGAATCTTTTAGATAGAATTGTAATATAGAAGACGAGCTAACGGTAAGGACGGGACTTTACTTTGTTTATATTGACTATAACAGTAGAGCTTTTAATTGTGAAATTAACTGGTGTAATAATTTACATTCAAAACAAAATTAAAAGATTCTACAAGATGTTGTCTAAGACGAGGTAATAAAAAAAGTTCTATTCAATAAATATAATACAATAGTTGATTTATATCCAGCGTGATGAAATCTTTATAGCTTGGAACAGTGCCGACTCATAGCCGCTCAACAACTGCGATCATCCTCTCCTTCCCTCTCTTCACAAATACACTAAACGACAGCACCAAAAAAACAGTTATAATGGAAATTAAAAAGTTTGATTCCAGCTTTGCTTTTTTCTATGAAATTTGTAAAAAAAAAAAAAAATTGACGCGCTTTTGTTCTTTGTTTTTGAAGACTAAGTGATCTTTATGCTAGAACAAAACTGGTAATACGAAAAATTACTGACTATTTTTAAATGCTGTTCTTGTAAAGTGAGGTAGTTTTTAATAAAGAAGAAGATTCAAAAAAAGAAGTGAATTAAAATACCACTAAAGGTAAATATTAATGTGATTTATTTTAATTGAGATTGACAAGAGGAAAACTATTATTGAACTTCAGTGCCGAGTAAATAATGTGACAGACATTACCCTTCTCTCAGACGATGTATGGTATTGTTAGAAACAAAGAATAGAACTGGTCAATTTGGGGGGATGGAGGCGATGAGCGGAGAAGTGACAGACAAATATCTTGAATTAGTTATTAAATATTGCATGAAAGGTACTTTCGATCTAGAAAAAATAATTTATATTCGATTTAATAAAGTTCGACAAAGAGAAGAGATTTTTTTTAGGGAATCTATCACGTTTGATATCAGATGATGCAGTTTGATCCGGGGAGATGTTTTCTGGACTGCAAACAACATATTCCCCAGATTATCACTATATATTAATGTTAAGATATTTAAATTTTAATACAAATTACCAATTTAAAAAAAAAATTTGTCAATTTTAAATTGTGCTTGTATTAACTGCAATTAGAGAAAGTCAGATATTTTCCATACATTATATATTTGCAATCAGTGTGGTCAAATAAAGATATTATCTTCAATATTTATTTGCAGTGAAAATATTTGATGATGTCCGAAAAATAGATGGTAATGGAAAAACAGAGAATACTTCTTGAGCAGCTAATGATTAGAGGAGACTGTGCTGCTCCAGAAGAGAGACTAGTCACAACACTGGATCATCTACTACACGAACTACAACCACAAACTACCCAATACCGTTATTATTTCTAATTCACTTCTTATCCCAAATCATTTTTTCTCTCTCTCTCTCTCTCTCTCTCTTTCTATATATATATATATATATATATATATATATATATATATATATAATATCTGTATATCTTTCAGTTTGCTTTATGTAAAGGATGTAGTACGTTGATTAGTCAAGGAATGAAGTTGTTCTGTTCAAGTGTTTAAATACATTTTTAATGAATGAGTAAAAAATTAAAAATCTGCAAGAAGAAAAATTTACTCAGTTCCTAGTAAAGTAAGAAGGACTGGTCTAGGATATCCGGCTTTAGGGATCTTGATCTTGTACATTCCTGAAGGCGGGCCAGTCTAAGTAACAACACAAACAACACTACATGTAGAGAGGGAGTTTTGTATTGAGTAAACTACTTCAGCTGAACGTATCGACAAAAACAAACACAACTCACTATCATAAATACAAACGCATACATTTCCAATCTTGTTTCAATCTTGAAAGTTTTACAATGACTACGTGTACTTTACAACCGCGGAAACTTCAAAGAAGTTAACAACAGTTCTTTGCAGATAATAGAGGATTTGGCTTACAGCAAATTTAACTTTTTGTATTTTTACAAAATTTTACTGACTGTATTAAAGAAGATATTAAAAACCGGAAGTTTCAGAATTAAATTTTTTTTTATAAATATCAATAGATACATTCAATTGCGAGGCAGTTCTAGACCAAATTCCTGCAATTTTCATCAGAGATATTTTTTTCGTGATAGCCTGTTTCTTTTTATGGTGCAAATGCAGTTGATACACTCTGCAGTACAGGCGATACACTCTAGTAAATTTAGATGGTACAACCTGAATGTTTTAACTAAATTTGCTCTGTGCAAGTCTATGTTATTACACTATTTGACAAAAACCTCCTCATGATGGGCGAACGCCCGAAACCGGTCGATGACCACAAAAAGAAGCAGGCTACCACGGAAAATATCTCTGATGCTTTCCAGCTCAGTGGAACCAACCACAACTCCAGCAATTTTATTTGCAAACTTTAAATATGTACAATTCAATCAAATAATCGTATTCAAGCATGCTAAATTTGAAAAACAGAAACAAATTTCAGCGATAAATGTTCTATTTACCTAATCACAGATATTTATACAGAATTATGTACGTACAAACTAACACAAGTACTTCCTGGACACGGTGCCAGTAGACAGTATCTACAGAGATCTTACTAACGGACAACAATACATCCAAATGTGATAATCAAACTGTACAAACTTATGATCACTTAATTTTTGACTGTAAATTACTTGACAAACATAGACTAAAATTAATTAAACACATATTGACTTTAGGTGGGCTTTGGCCGTCTACTAAAAGGGATCGTCTTCTTACGATATATTTTCTCCAAATTCCACTCATTCGCTGAAGCCATCGATTATACACATACTTATAATAATTAGGACATTTCTTCACTTCTTTTTTATTTATATTTTCATATTATTTTATTTTATTTGTTTTATTTTTATTTGTTTTCATATTATTATTTTCCATTTTCTTTCTTCTTTCTATAATTACCACAAAAACCCCATACTGTTCAAATTTATATATTAAACTTTATATAATCTTATATTACATGTAATATCACGGATGGCAAATGTAGTTAAATAAGTGTATATGTATATGCTCTATAGATAAACAGAAATTTTAACGTGTTGTTGCCAAAAAACTTTTCTAGTGAACGTGAATGTTTCTAATTACGAAGTTTCTGAATGTTTTATTAATGTAATCAATTGAAATATAAAGACTTTACAGCGGCAAAGTTAGGTTGGAAAAGTTTAACAAATATAAAAAACAAAAAACAAAGAGGTATATAAATAAACTGGTGCCTAAAAATAGTATTAAATGTTGCAAAAAAAAGAAAAGAAAAAGACAAATATATGCAAAAGCAAGGGACAAGTTTTTCAAAATATTTATATAGATAAGGCGGTTCTCTCTCTCCCTCTCTCTGTATAATGTATCAGGAAACAGAGATGAAGCCGCCGGCTATTTAGCCCAGAAAACTACACGCAGAGATATCAAACTGCTGTGTGTGCCCACCTTTCTTTCCAACTTTATTGGTGGGTTTCAGTATCTTTATACATGTGCCATTCACCTCTATACAGTCAACAACATAATAATTTCCTGATTTTGTATGGGAATTTGGTATTTTTTTAGAATTAAAAGACCTTAATTTATTGTTAAGGAGATCAAAAACGATAAGACCACACCTGCTTACTATAGGACTGAACACAGATTAAAGTTCTTCGAGGTTTTGTTCTTGAATTTAAGAACTTAAAGCAAACTCCGTGAATGGTGTGTCTTTCAAATTACCATCTAATTTCCAAAATTTTAATTTTTAAATAAACAGTTTCTGTACAGAGGGCAATAATAAATGATAGACAAAGTCTTAGTCTGCTTCAGTCCTGGGAGGTTGCCCAGAGCTGTGCTCTCTTCACTCTCCTTCGGAGAGAGTGGTCGCTTATCCCACTGAAGGAGGCCTCATAAAAGAGGATACAGCGCCTTACCTTATCGTGGCGTCGTCCATCTCAATTCCTTCAAGCCAACACGCCCTGCTACCCAAAACAGAATAACTCTGTAAACCTAATATAATATTTTTGTATTATTCCACGGTTAAGGAAGGACTTTAGGAAAAAAAAATCATTTTGAGGATTTAGAATCTAAGAAACTTACCTTTAATAAAATTCATTTACATACAAATTATTAGCCTATGAATGGCCAGGGCCCATTATTTATCAGAGGCGATTTTGGCGGAGAGGCATCTATGTGGTCATACGCAGACTTTCGCACTGCCGTTTTTTAGTTACGACCTTTATTACCAAGACGTAACTAACTGTAATTATTCAGTTTTTTTATTCCGATACTGGGCCAAAACCTGTTTTGAGTCCCCACAGAATTCATGACAATCTCGAGATGTCAGAGTTTATCGTCGATATACATGCAGTATGCACTTCTTTATCTAACTTATCGCATGACTTGTAACATGACTTTACACTAAACAATATGGATGATTAAAACAAAAATAGCACATATCCGAATGATGATTCATATGAGTTATTAAAGAAGTTGCACAATGCACAATTATGATTGGATATCACAACTATGTTTGTTATAGTACATATTAAAAAGCAAATAATTATTTGTAGAGAACATTTTTTTTCCCAATAGTGAGTGTTATTTAAATTGGAACTTCACATTTTCACATATTTTCCAAGTAATGTCACCGTTATCGGACATCAACCTTGTATCGTCGTTCTATTATAAAAGAATCCTCAGAAGAAGTAAAAGAAAAACACTTTAGTGCGCAATATTCCGTGCGTGAAAATTAAATTTCAAACATAGCGTGAAAAGTAGTTTATAAAATATATAATACATTTATATATCAGTTTATATTAGTCTACGATTCTATAAAACATTTATAAATCCAAGTGAGTTTTAGTAACAGCTTAGTATAATACAAAAAAATTAAGTTTTATAATTGTGAACTATGCAATAATATAGGAGCTAATACAGCTCTATTAGAGTTGAATGGTGATATTGACTTTTTTATAGCTCTACTTCCTGTTCATGTCAGTAGCCTGTCAATCCGCAACTAACTTCATAATAAGAAATACCGTTAGAATAGGAGAAGAAAAAAAATACGATAAACATTTTAAAGTTAAACACTGAATGATCCCCCACTAAATTCACAAAATAACTTTCACAATATAAAATCACAAAATAAACAAATTTGGTGCGAAATATTCACACAACTTTCTGTTGCTGCAATTTACATATTCTGTCCAAGGTTTTTTTTTTTTCTCTTTGTCCCTATCCTTCTTAAATCATATTTTAAAAGAGATCAAGCTATTATTTCTTAAAAAAGAAATAACTCCAGCATCTCTTTAAAAATCTTCTTATTAAAGTAAAACTCCAATTAAAATTTCCAATTCAGAATTTAAAAATAAAAAGATTTATAAAAGAAAAATAAAAGAAGTATGAATAATGTCGTATTGGCAATTAAGAAAGGTTATATATATATATATATATAACTAATTAGAACGGGAAGAAGTAAACTAATAAATGACTAAGGACAACACAACGCTTTAACAAAATCTACCCGCCAAAAGTAAAGAGGGAATGTGAGAGAGAGAGAGGTGAAGTGGTGTATATGTAACAAACTTAACAGGGGATATAAGTAATGGTAACAATATAAATAACTAGAAAGTGGCTGAGAGAGTAACTAGTGTTCTGATGATGGTGGTGGTGGCTATTAGCCAGCCGTAAGATGGGTGGTAACTAAGATAGTAATATCGACGAGCATGTTTAAGGAGAGTCTGACCAACTTCTACAACTGGCCAGTCAGTAGTACTGCTGTTGCTGCTGCCACTTTACTAATTGGATAAATGGATCAAATAAATCCGTAAAACGACAGAAAAGGGAATTTGTAACTATATAATCATTACAAGCATTGTAAACATTTCTTTTACATTAAAAAAAATTATCATTCACCATCTACCGTCTAAATGTACTATAGTTCAAGTTACTGGAGTATTTGTTGCTGTTTCTTTTGTTTGTATAGTGACTAAAAACAACGATTGAAATAAATAAACAGTAAAAAAAACAAAACAAAACTGGCGTCATATAATACCAGGATTAAAAATGTAGATTTAATTTATTACTTTCTTTTAAAGCTGTAAGAGGGAAGTATTGCTATGGTATTATGAAATTAAAGTGTCACTGGAAATACATGTTTATATCCCCCCCCCCTGATATAAAAATGTTGTTGGCGAATGTTTTCAATGTTTATAAGAGTGAGGGACATTCTTGGCAAACTTCTAAAAAAAAAAAAGGACAAGATTTCTTCATTTCTGATAAAAAAGATGACCCACTATTAATAAGACATGAAAAATTATGGCCCAATTAGTACAGTTTAAAATAATGCAATCTGGCAAATAATCTTCTGAGTGCGTCCAAGTGCATAATGTTGGACAGGCTCCCTCTAAAATAATTTTTTTTGGATAAAAAAATATTGCAAATAAAAGGGATATGTGAGTATCTGTGCTGTGAGTATTCCAATTTTAAAGGAAAATTCTTGTACCGTTTTCGAAAAATGCCAAAAAACTCAAAAAACCTATTCTGTTAACTCCTACTACCGGTAGATTTGCTAAAAATCTGGAATTCTATGAATGCATCTAATAAAGTATATTAATATTGTATAAGTATATTAAATAAAAAAGAACTCTTCCAACAAAAGCAATACCGCCTAAGTCATGATCGAACTAAGGAAGAACTTGACGAAGGAAGGAGGATTCATGCTTGCATAACCAAATTGCGAGGTATGGATAGTAGGGCTGCTTATAGTAAAAAAGTGTTTAAATTCGGAGGTAACTATTACAGTTTGGAGGAGGCTGAGTTGTTGACTGGTGAAGGACACGTTCGGCATCAGTCTGATCCGGAGTTGGAAGAGGAACAGGCTAAGAAAAAGAAAAAAATTGATGATATTAAGGAAAGAGTTGGTCAGCAGATCGCCATCGATTTCGTCGCAGATCCCCTCCCCAGTCAGATCACTTCCCTGCTGAATGTCGTCGGGAAGATGCCTTGGCCAGCCACAATCAATCTTCCCATAACACCAGTTCATCGGAAAATAACCATAATTGTATGCAATATTTTGGTAATGTTTTGAATTCATCTCTTGGTAATGTTAATGGTTTTCGCTATAAAACAGATAATAACACGCAGGCCTATTGTGAAATTCTTGCGTATAATGTAGCTGGCATCAAGAATAAAATTTATAACATAGAATTTCGGGAATATTTGCGACAGTTCAATATTTTTTTACTTTTTGAAACATTTCTTTCAGAGGAGGATATATTTGTTAAAATTAAAGATATATTTGGTGAGTATGATCTATGTTTTACACCGGCTATTAGGGGGAGTAGGTTTGGAAGGGCAAGTGGGGGTTCTCTATGGGCAATTAGAAAAGAATTAGTAGTTCAAAGTCACTGTAAATTTGTCAAAGTTCAGCATTATGATTTAATTAAAATCAGTTGTCAGGATGGGAAAGCTTTTATTGTTCCGGTGTACCTAAATTATAATTCGTGGGCGCATGATTTTCATTTATTACAGAACCTGGTTGCAAATTGCGGTAATTTGCACTATATATAGATGGGTGATTTTAATAGCAGGATCAGTGATCATCAAATTATCCCTGCAATGGTAACTACAGGGGCGGAACTGAAGGAGTAAGAAATACAAAGGATAGGGTCCTAAACTCTAATGGTAAATTATTGTTAAATTTTTTGGAAGAAAATAATCTCATAATATTAAACCCATTAATATATCATTAATATTATCTCAAAGTATGTGGGGGATTCCAGCGGTGAATATACATTTATTGGTGCAAGGGGGTGTTCCGTCATAGATCTTTGTGCGGTTTCACCGGAGGTGCTTCCATCTTTAGAATCGTTTAAGGTGTGTCAACAATTCTTCTCGGATCATCTTCCGATCACTTTAAAGTTGGCAATGTTTGGAAATAAAAATAATTGTATTCTACCTCTGCTTCCCAAATTAAAGTGGCAGTTTAAATTTTATGTATATGGCAGTTAACAGATATAATTACAAATACAGCGTATAAATATAACATGGTGTTCAGCAGTAAACCTGCTGTATTCAAACAAGGTTGGTTCGATAATGAATGTTTGAAAAGGCGTACCCTGTTATTTAAGTTATTAAATACTTTTAGGTTAACGGGGTATTCTACAATTAGAATTCAGTATCTCAAGGTTAGAAGCGAGTATAAAGAATTTTGTAAAGCTAAGAAGAAGCGGTACTTAGAAGATATGTCAGTTAATTTCCATTCCGTGAGGGATGCCAAGGATTTTTGGAATTTGGTGAGAAAGTTCAAATTTAGAAATTTCCAACTGGATGGCGGTATCTCCGGAGCTGAGTGGGTTGCTTATTTCCGGACTTTGTTAAATCCTACACTAAGTGCCAGCCGAATTACCTATGCGGAACCCCTAATAGTTAATGAGTTTTTAGATTTGCCTTTTACTAAATGTGAACTAGTTAACGTGATCCATAGTCTGAAAATGAATAAAGCGCCCGGCCCAGATGGCATTCCTAGCGAATTTTTTAAATATATCCCAGATAATTTTATAGAGACATTACTTTATTATTTTAATCAAATATATATTACTGGTAAGGTTCCTAACGCTTTTAAGCGATCCATAATTTTCCCCATACATAAAAAAAGTTCGGTGCATGAAGCATGCAATTACAGAGGTATCTTTTTTGCCAATAGTATCAGTAAATTATTTACTGGGCTCTTGCTGGACAGGCTCAGCCGTTGGGTAGATGAAGAGGGCTTGTTGGGTGAGTTCCAACGGGCTTCCGCAAAAACTACTCTTCAGTTGACAATATTGCTAGTTTGATGAGTATTGTCCGAATTAAGTTGAGTCAAAAAAGACAGAAGGTCTTCGCCTTTTTTGTGGATCTACGCGCTGCCTTTGACCGGGTGGACCGTTATGCTCTTTTCTACAAGCTCTCTGAGCTGGGGTTATCCAGCAGAAGGTGAGTATATTGAGGAAACTGTACGATGGAATTCTGAGTTCTGTGTGGTGCAAGGGAGGGCTTTCCGAGGAATTTGAAACCACCATGGGAGTTAAGCAGGGATGCTTATTATCCCCCCTTTTATTCTCTCTTTTTATTAATGATATGGTGGATGGGTTGAGTGGTGGCATAAGAATCGAAAATATGCGTATAAAAGTCCTAGCCTACGCTGATGACCTCGTTTTCCTGGCTTCCGATAAGTTATCGCTGCAACTAATGATGAATGATTTTGAGGAGTATTGTATGAAGTGGAATTTGGAATTAAATTTGAGTAAATCGAAGGTACTTGTATTTAGGAATGGGGGTCGACCTTCACTTGGAGAGCTCTGGTTTTACGGCGGCGAGGCGGTCGAGGTGGTCAACACTTATAAATATTTAGGTATCGCTCTGACATCAAATTTATCTATGGCAAGGCATTTTAAAGAAAAGTGTGAAAATGCTAAGTTTGCTCTGAATGCTTTTAATAAAATACTTTTGGATAAGTCCGTGCCTTTTTCATCCAAATTAAATATTTTTAATGCGGTGGCAAGATCTATAATCTGTTATGGGTCGCAAATATGGGGGTCGCAAATGCATAAACACGTAGAACTTCCGCTTAAATTTTTCATTAAAAAGTGTTTTAATTTGCCCTGGAACACGCCCGACTTCATATTGCACCTGGAGACACAACTAATGCCAACATTTCTATACTCATTCAGACTTCACTATAAATACATTCGCAAGTGCTTGCTTCTCCCCCCTGTTAGATATCCTCATGTACTAGCAAAGATTACTATAAAAAATAAACTGTTCTGGTATAAGGATTGGGAAAATATGTGTAATTTGTATGACATAAAATTGAAGGAAATGATAGCAGGAGAGATCAAAATAGGCTATACTGTGAGTAAAATAAAAGAAAATTTAATGTATAACTACAAAGTCAAAGCCCAGAATAGTACTCATCATGTTATCTATAAACAGCTGGATCAGAACAAGAGTTATTTTTTCAGTCATATGGACTCTAATACAATTAGTTGGATATTTAAGTGTAGGGCAGAACTGATCTGCTTAAATAAATATTATTTTAATAAAGAAATAAAATTATGTTCGCTGTGCAATAGACGGGAGGATGAGGATATCTACCATTTTATTTGCATATGCCCCATTCTGAAAGAATTTCGCATCTCATGTTTTCAGAATACTGTACTTAATTTTGAGGATCTTCTATATTATCTAAATGGGAATGATTGGCCCAATTTGGTCAAGTATGTTAAAATGGCCTGGAAGTACAGATATGAATTAGTCCAGCAATTCAATTTTTAATGATTCTAATTCTATGGTTTCCTTTTTTTTTTTTTGTTTTTTTTTTTTGTTTTGTATAAGAACATTTGTTTCTCAGATGCCTCGATATTTTGTTTGTTTATCGTGTTATGGTCTGTAATTTATATTGTACGCCCTGTCAATGGTTTTGTGCTTATTTAAAAGACGACTCCCTCAGAGGGCCTATGGCCATGAGTATGTCTTTAAATGTATTAATAATGCAATTATTCTATGTATACACTGTGCTAAATAAAGACAATTATTATTATTATTAATATTTATTATATTAATATTGTATAGTTGGTAAAACCATACATTGTACTAAAGTGCCACGTTCCCTCCTAAGAAACCTCTATAAAATCAATTTTCCCGGGAAAATCGAAAATCGCGAAAACTGCAAAAAAAAAAAATCTGTGAAATGCACTTTCTTGTTTTGCCCTAAACCTTCGTGGTGTCAATGCGTCTTAAACGGAATACCTACTTTGAACTTCCTGTGAGTTTTCATTTTTCGGATATTTTGTTAAAACGCACTCACAGACAGACAAAAGACAGACACCAGACACACAAACACACACACACACACACACACATACCAACCAATGATTTTCTTCCTACTCATGGAGACTTATAACGTTTTTCAGGTGAAAACTCAATTTCAAAGTGTAAAAGAATCCAAAGAGCAGAGAGAAACACAAAACTGTTAATGTAGTTACTCGCTACTAGGCCAAACTAAGTGGGAGACTCTGAATATATATACGGCCGAACTAGCCCTACAAGGAAACCGTTTTTACAACAGTCTACAATGAGTTAACAACGAGTGAACAACCTTCTACTACCTTTCTCATCACTCAGTCTATATCTCTCGCTACTATATACTTGTAAAGTCTTTGCAGTTTGTGAGTTCATTTCATTATACAGTGTTCAGTATACATTCTAGTTTCTTTCATCTTAATGTATCCTTTCACTCTAAATTCTCTCTCTTTCTCACATCCCATTATACAAAAATTTTGACAGGCTCGGAATACTTCCTCTTATTAGGAGTAAGAGAAACATGACAGTAGAAATCTAAAATTTATATTTAGATTGAGGCAATACTATTTATTGATTTATTGATATTATATAAATCTTGTGATGTATATATACGTATGTACATAAGTGTTAATGTTTTATAAATAAATGCTGTAATTGAGTGCATGTAATAATGTAATAAAGTATAAAAATTGTTTTTTTTTGCTAACACTAAGACATCCTGAGGGTGGCGAAAGGCCCGAAACGCACAAAATGAAGTGGCCATAGAAATGAATAACAAAATCTCGATATCTTCCAACATGGACAGATGAACTACCCATTATTAAAAATGAATTAAGGATATAAGAATATTTAAACAATAATTATAATATACTGTAAAAAAACTTCAATATTTATATTAAAAAGGGCGGGGAGGGGGACTGTCAATTTAGAATAATAATTGTTTGACAGATAGATATGGCTCCGTCTTTTAAATTATACATAACTGTTGTTATATAGCAGTACTAGACAGTCATGATTGTTGGCAGGATAACCAGTTGAAGGAAGGTAACAAACAACAATAAAAAAATAAAGGTATACTATGTGCTGTCGGTCAATCAACTTGAGAATGAAAGAGTGAGAGACTGTGAGAAGAACAGGTGGGGGCGAGATGTGGGCAAGGTCGTTCTGAAGACACTGCAACGCGCTGCTGGCTACTGTGAACTATTCCTCTGCTAACCTTGTCGGCCATCAATACGCTACTGCAAAAGTCCTTCAAGTCTTTCTTATCTACTATTACTACAGCAACAATATTATTACGAAATCAGCCCGGAACTATGATGACGTAAATGTGCATTATGACGCATCCTTTTCGCATAGCATCATCTATCAATCAACATCATCTACCTTGGGACTTGGACTTCATCATATGCTTACATAACATAATATTATGATCAAACTATTTATATCGTATTATTGCATTACACGGATTCACCATTATTTTCCACAGATCTCTATAGAAGATTTTATTATATCATGTAATAACTGCGGTTCAGGCGAAGAATTAAAAAAAATCTGGTGTGAAACACTCACACAACTTTTTCTTACTGCAGCTTACACAGATGTAAGTGACGAATTTTCTTTAAACTTATACTTTTTACTAAATATTTCCTTGTCTTCAATTTTATATCAATTGGAGTATTTAAAGGCTGTAATATTAAAGGAACAGAAATAGAAAGTTTAGAAAGAAACAGCCAATAAGCGGAAGAGATTTTTAGTTAATGCTTTTGTTTTCTATTAGAGGAGTAAAGTTTAAGTTTTGATTAAACTATTTAACAGAAAAACTAGTGCAAAATATGTATATAAAATAAAGATGATGTTAACACTAAGGCAGATAGTAAATAAGCAGTGGAAACTATTGAAGTCGGCGACCGCAGCTCTTCTATGGCAGTGCGACGAGTAGGTGAGGTGAACCACCTCTCCTAACACATACAAACACACCCACCTAATTATTCTACAAAGACACATATATATACATACATACATACATACACAAATGTACAAATACAAAAGAGAGTATACATAGCTGCACACGGTCAGACTGGACGATGGTGTGTCTCCCAACATGGAGAAACAGGGTCTGCATTTCAAGAGTATTTTCAACCACCGGTCGATCTGCAAGCTCCACAACACAATCTCTACAACACACAGACAATTTCCACCAATACCTTGCATATATATACACACTCAGACAGAGACACACACAGATATTACCGCACTGTTATACCAGACCAAGATATTTTAACTGTATGAAATGATAGATATTATCCGAACATTTACTAACAAACTATTAATGCACAGTTACTATTATTATTACATAATAAACAAATATCAATATATTTTATTATCAATATATTATTATTTGTTAATATAAATTAATAATATTAGTTTTATAATCAGCAATTTCAAGTATCGTATACAGTGATTGAAAGATTTTATTAAACTATAAAATTAAACCCCCCACAAGTGGCGAGAAAACTATTATAAACTTCTGCTATAGATAACCAACTATACTATCAGTGAGTCTCCTCAGTGGGCCTTGACTAAGAGGAGACTAGTTTAAAATTGAAATGTTATGCGACAATGACTGATTCCCAAACTGAGTAAGAAATTTTAAAATCTTTTACTGTTTTTAAGTTAGTATCAATAGTTTAAGTTTGCTTTTTCTAAATCAGATAAGTTGTTTCGTGTTCTTGACAAGATGACACTATGGAGAGCCTAGACAACATGATAATCTTGCAGTATTATCATAATATATTATAAAACCAAGAGTAGCTGATTGAGTTTTACCCGATTACTTTAATAAATTGTAGCTTATCAATATTCTCAAGCTAACTTCCGTCAGTATTTCCCTTCAGTTTTATTTACCAAAGAACTTCTAGGTTGCAGGTCACCTTTTTAAGTACTTACCAAGATAGGTGTCAAAAAGAGAGGAGGGAAGGGAATAGCTAAATGGTTAGCTACTGGACTCCCACGCGGAGTACGCCGGTTCGAGTCCAGCTTGCTACCCTTGAATGTTTGCACAAGTTGGAGCAGGCTTAAATTAATAAATTAAAGCCGAATGACACAAAATATTGAATGATTAAGAATGTTATTATAAGAACAAAGAGAAACCAAATCAAATGAAAAAGAAAAAAGTTCTTACATTTAACTATATATTGAATTAAAAATATTATAAAATTTGGTTCTTGAGATATGTTTGTCGAATGTACCGTATATATACATATATATCAAGAAGTGAAATAATAAATATTATAAGAACTTCCACATATATATGTGTGTGGTGATATATCTCACCACTAAGAAGCACCTCCATCACCAGAAACTTCTATCACAAAGTTTACTACTCAAAACAACAACAAACTTAGTGCTGGCTTTAAGTTAGTCCCCCTCCCCTCGCAGCTACCTCTAACTTTAAACACTTCTTACCTTCCAACACACACAATAGTAAAACACACAGGTGCTTTACACTGCATACCAGTATTTATAAAACTAGTATTAAACTATTAGTATGAAAACAATGGTCTGTGTGTATGTTTGTATGTGAACAATATATCTCGAAAATGAAAAATCACAGGAGGCGGCTCAAACTTGGTATTCCGTCCGCTCAGCTACTTACTACCTTCCACAACATTCTGTGACAGCAAGGTTTCAGGCAAAATCCAGCCACCGGAAGTACTATTGCACTATAGTGGTAAAGTAACATCTTTACTATAGTATAGTAAAGTGCTATAATAAAGCATAGTATAGTAACGTACTATAATATAGTACTAAAGTATAGTATAGTGCTATTGTACTATAGTAGTTAAGTAACTTCTTTACTATAGTATAGTAAAGTGCTATAATAAAGCATAGTATAATAAAGTACTATAGTATAGTATAGTGCTACTGTACTATAGTAGTTAAGTAACTTCTTTACTATAGTATAGTAAAGTGCTATAATAAAGTATAGTAAAGTACTATAGTATAGTACTAAAGTATAGTATAGTGCTGCTTTACTATAGTAGTAAAGTAACATCTTTACTATAGTATAGTAAAGTGCTATAATATATTATTATACTAATGTATAGTATAGTGCTGCTTTACTATAGTAGTAAAGTAACATCTTTAAAGTATATAAAGCGCTATAATAAAGTATAGGATAGTAATGTACTATAGTATAGTACTAATGTATAGTATAGTGCTACTTTAATATAGTAGAAAGTGCTACTTCATTATAGTAAAGTAAAGGGCTTAATAAAGTATGGTATAGTAAAGTACTGTAATATAGTATAGTACTTAAGTATAGTATAGTGCTGCTTTACTGTAGTAGTAAAGTAACTTCTTTACTATAGTATAGTAAAGTGCTATAAAGTATAGTATAGTAAAGTACTATAGTAAAGTGCTACTTTATTATAGTATAGTAATAAAGTATAGTACAGTAAAGTACTGTAATTTTAGTCTTGTTCCTTTATTTAAAGAAAGAAATTATGTAACGACTATAGTATACATAATATATAGTCTGTGTGTATAGTGCTACTTCACTATAGTATAGTTTACCCGACCAGTATTTCTCGAAAACGGCTCTAAAGATTTTTTTTAAACTTCATATACTATCCATAGACATAAATAGCCATTAATTTTATATGAAATATTGTCAAATAAACAATTTTTTGAGGGGGGTTCTGAGGAAATACTAGCGTTAAAGTTTCCTCTAAAGCACCACTTTAGTACAATACATGGCACTTATATAATATTAATATATATTAGAAACATTTCTAAAATAAATTCCAAATAGGAATGAATTTGGTTAACTGGAAACATAACTATATAGAATAGTTTTTTGAAATTATCTCGAAAACCGCAACAGCGATTTCCTTTAAACTTTCTATACCAATCTATAGACAGACATAAATACCTGTCACTTTTATTTGTAACATTTTCCCAGAAAATATTGATTTCAGATAGTTTTGCGCAAAATATGGCGTTAAATTTCAAATCCACGGGGGGGTGGTGGTGGTTCTACGTTACTAGGGCACTATTTATTTCCCTACCTGATTCAGCTGGCAGGTTGGAACTTGTCCGTTAGGGAAAAAGAACAAATTTGAAATTCAGAGAAAATTTTTATGTTTTATATAACTGTATTAAGAAAAGCAAGAGTTAAGACGTGTGAGTGTTTCATACTAGATTTTTATCTTTTTAATCATCAATTATATCATTTAATTGAGCATTTAAATTGGTAATTTATGTTTTCTAATAGGGTAAATATTAAATTTGTTTAAATAATTGCACATGTATGGGTATTTGTGGGACAATGACGAGTGTGTGTGTAGATTACAAGTGAAATAGATAGATGGCCTGCACGGCAGTAGATGTTGATGGACAATCTAAACTTGCCAATGTTATTTCGTTAGTAGAATGTACTCATACATTCACACACACACACACACACACACACACATTCTAGCACATCAGATAATAAACAAAACAAGAATGGCAGCCAAGCAAACTGTCCACAACAACAGATCGAGCGATCGACAGACCGACAGGTCTTTCAGAATATACCAGCAGGACACAATGTACACTCCACCCACACAGTCACACATACTCACTTGAAATATAAGGAATTGAAAAGAAAGGCTATTCTCTCCTTTTTTGTCTTTCTTTTTTGCCTTCTTTCTTCATGGCACCACCCTGTGCACTACCACCACTTCATCTACCTGCCTAGTTTACTATATGGTATTGGTACTATTCTGTGTGTGTGTGTGTGTATGTGTGTGACAAGATTAAGAAGAACCACTTTCAGCCAGGACTGTACTACAGGTATTGTTCGTCTCCTTCGGCCACACCCCACCATCCAAACACCCTTACAGTACACACCACTTCTATTTCTTCTTTTACTAAAAACACTCCAGTCCTCTTTAGATAATTCGTTTTTACTAAAACTAAAAGGAAGATAAAGAATTTCTATCTTCCACACTTTTAATACCGTGTAATTACATAATTTCTTTCTTTAAATAAAGGAACAAGAATAAAAAAAAAAGGAATGGAATCCATTTATTGTCCAATCTATGAGACTCCTACAGAATAAAGAATAAGTAGGTAAAACTGAAGACTAAATGGATTGATCAGGCTGGACGAGATTAGTCACTTCAGAAATTCCTAAAGGAGATCAAGACTCAGAATGAACTGAATCGCCAGGAATGTATGTGTGTATGAATCAGAAATAATTTCATCAGAAAGATTAGTTTGAATATAAAGTATCTAATTAAAAAACTTCATTACAAAAATTCACGTCATTTAGCAGCAATGCCCTAGAAAGTAAACACTAAAGTATAGAACGGTATTTTAATGGAGGGCTTCATTAGATCAAGCAAGGCAAACAGTTAAAACTGAATAAGGGAACTGAAATAATTAATGAAACAACTGTTCAATTTTACTTACAATTTTATAGTCAACAGAAATATATTATATTTTTAAAACTTTCAGAAAAAAAAGAAGAAGCGATTATAAAGGTTGTGATCGATCTAAGGTCGATATTTTAATCAATGTTTCAATTAAAAATTTATAATATAAAAATAAAGATAATTCAAACAAAGGAAACAAATTATTATATAGATATTCTTAAAAATTTTAACGGTTACACACACAATAACGCGCAATCCAGTTTGATCGAACGAGCCTTTAATTTAATTAATCTCATTTGAAAATTTTTCGTAACAATAAGAAGCAAAATTAATATATACATTCAAATTGCGAACAAACTGATAAAAATCTAAAATTCTCCCAGTAAAATTTTATAATAAATCCCTAATCAGTTGGGGAGGGGGGTATATATAAAAAAAAAAAATTACTATAACATTATTATTATATAAAAGAATAATAGTTTTTATATGATTCAAACATAATAAAGATTATAAAAATAAAATTAGATTTAAATATAAATTACATTATAATGGTTTTAATGTTTATTTTTGTTTTCAGTTTTATATATAAAAGAAATATTTAGCAGTCGTTTTATTATACACTGTTTTGTTTATATTATGTTTGTATTGTTTATTTATATTATGGGATTAAATGACGTAACTTTTGGATTTTCTTTTTTTTAAATTGATATATAAAGAAAACATAAATAAACATAAAAAATATAAATAAATGGAAACTGAAAACTGGAAAATGCAACAAGTTCTGATACTTTTCTTTGCTTAAAAGAAATTTCTTAATCAGAATTTAAGCTCTGAAAAGTACCTTTAACAATTTAATAATGTAAACAAAATTCAAGAAGACAACATTATTTTTATAAACAAACTTACTTCTTATTGGTTCTAGAATTTTTCCTCTGTCAAATATAAGTTTGGAGAGAGAGACTTACCTGAAAGAAAATAAAAAACGAAATAAATTAGAAAAGCATGGAAATAAATAAATAAACAAACATAAATTTATACAATTTTTTGTGAAAATAATTTTTTTTTTTAATTTTGGGTGAAAATGTTAAATATTACCGTTATTATTGAGAAACACGGAACTAAGAGAGAGTTTACAAAGTCGGAGGACAGAAAATTCAATGCAATGTAAATGAAGAGCAGAAGAAATTATCCAAGTTTGTTGATCATACAACATGACAGAACTTATTTCAAACAAACTGAAGGTGAAATTCTTCTTTCTCTCAATCTTCTCTCTCTCTCTCTGATTACGACCACTTGTTTGTCCGAAATGACAGTCAATATATGTATATAAAATCACATTTTCAATTTATGAATAACTTTTAAATGTGTCCAGAAAATAAGGGTTAATATTTTATTTATCTGAAGTGTATAAACAACTTTCTAGAAAGTGCCTTTGAAAATAAAAAAAATAAAAAAAAATCAGCAGCTAAAATCCAAATATCCGTCCATTCTTTCAAGTAAGGAAATAACAGCAATATTAAAACACTGATATAAAAAAAAAGAACACCACATAAATGAAAAAAAACAAAACATTCAATCAACCAAATAATTTTATTATCTAGTGGTACTATGAGAGATAATAATGAAGAAGAAATCTTTTTAAGAATAACATAGAGGATATTTATAAAATAATAAATATGGGTAGGTAGGTTATAAGCAGGAAGACATTGAAGATTAGTTTGTAGGTATCCAAGGATTAGTGAGGATTATGGTGAGCTATCCAGAATGAAATGAATTTATAGCCAATGAACTTTAACATCACTAAACTTTGGCTTAGGAACACGGGAGATTTAGGATAATGTTTTATAGGATATATACATAAATTATATATAAATCTCTCTTTCGTTTTAAACCATTCCCAAGTCTTCCGTCTCTTTACCATTTTGGCAGAAATATTTCCCAATATTTAGGTTAAAATATTAATTCATGTAATTATAACTAATAATATTTAAATATGAAAGAAATTGAGGACAAATTATTCTAGACCATCAGATTGTCTAAACGACCATGCAAACAGAGAAATTATTAACTTACAATCATGTAAATAAATAAATAATTAAAAAAAAAAAGGAAGAGACAAAAATTATAATGGATAATGTAATTGATGTAAATCAAAATAATGTAATAGGATAATTTTACTTATTGCTTAGAAAAAAGTACCACTTTAAAGTATTATAAAATGATATATGCCATTATTGTTGTCAATGATTCTAGTGAGGGAAGGGAATAGCTAAAGTGGTTAGCGTACTGGACTCCCATGCGGAGGACCCAGGTTCGAGTCCAACTGTGCTACCCTTAGATTTTTTCTTCCTAGGAGCCTCTACAGCTCACTGTCCGATGATGGACAGTGTTTTATTGTACTGAGAGAACACTATCCGAAGGCCGGCAGTGCTCTGAGAAGGCACCGGGCGCCAATCACCATAGATTTGACGCGCCATAAATTAAAAAAAAAAAATGATTCTAGTAAACAACGAAGGCTCCTAGATCATTTGAAGTATAATTGGAAAAATATAATCATAATAAAAAAAAAAACAGTTGAGACAGTGCATATTACCAGTCTTATTACAAAACTTTCCTTAAATCTAAGAATATTTACTGCATTTTGTTTGGCTTTGAAAGATATTCGGTGGTGGGGGGTGGGGGGCATAGATGTGTTTTTTGCGACTAATTGTTACATTTTGATTACTAACTAACGTTTTGTTTGATAAAGTAGCATTCCTAAGATTAAAGAAAATATCACAGACATTTTCCTACTTCATTTCATTTTGTGGTCATCGACCGGTTTCGGGCGTCTTCCCCCATCTTCAGGATGCGCTTTTCAGACAGTGTGATAATACAGACTTGCACAGAGCAAATTCAGTTTATACACTAATTACCACAAAAATTAAAGAATATCGCTGAGTCGTTTTTTTTTTCGATAAAAATATCCGAAAATCTCAGGAACCTAAACTTCAATATTATTTGCTTTAGGAATTTCCATGTCCTACATATTTTAATAATGCTAATAATATTCGGGATTCATGTGCCTGTCATGGTTCGTTTCCTTCAGTTTGAGCGCTTTCTCTAATTGGGCCACTGATCCAACGAATGATTTTTGCGTTTAAAGCTGAATAATAACTTTTTTATCAGATTTGGTGACCATCCACGTCACGGAGTATAAGTTAAGGATAGACGGAGAAGGATTTTCTAGAGTGTAACTTGCGTCTTCCTTGCCAATAACCCATTTTTGATGTGATGAGCACTCCATTTGATATTACAGTGATGATGGTTGAAAGTATAAAAGAAAGTTTAAGATTGCAGCTCAGAATTTTCTAAAAAATCAAGTTAGTAAAGCGAAAAGAAAATCGTTGGAGCCATTTTTGAGAAACCTGCGAATAACTGAAAAAAAAAAAAAAATACAAAACATTCAATCAAATCACACTTCAGTTCCATTTCGGCCGGAAAATTTAAGAGTCTGGATGCGATGAATGGTGTCCTAAACGGAATATCAAGTTGATGCGTTTTTATCTGTTTTGTGATATTTTGTTCACACACACACAGAGATCAAATGTTAAAAATATTTTTTCCCCTTCAGGAGTTGCCTCAAAAGTTGTGTTACCAATAGAGACTAATTTCAAAAATCGACACGTTCCCAAATACATCCTCTTACAGAATTTAAGAGAAAATACAGAATTAATCGCCATCATTTTACTAAAAATTACAACTTAAAAAGTGACATAATATTACTTGACAGTTAGCTGACAACATTGCTGACAGATCAGTTCCTTTTTTTCGCCAAATTAAACTCAGCAATAATTTTGCTTGATGGGCTTATTAAGGATATATTGCAAAACTGTTGTATCGTGTTTTTCTTAATAATTCTATTATTTTCATTTCTGATAATGCGGAGAATAGAAAATATTTTTGTTAAAAAAAAAAACATGCCAATAGTGGGCGAACTATGAATTCATTAAAAAAAAAAAAAAATGAACCTTTTTGTTATATTATTGGATATATAATTATAGCCAAAAAAAAGTTTTAATTCAACTATCAATCTATAAATACTAATCTATTTTGGTTATAAAATAAAGAAAGAAAAGAAAGGTAATAAACTATAGCCATGTAATTTTGATAAAATAAAAAGTAACCGGCCTGGTCTTAGGAATTTCTGCCATTTCCTGAAGTACTTGTTTTGCCTTGACCATTTCCCTGGACTTAGCTCTGCTGTACGGCTGAACATCTGGTCTGTATAATACTTATATCACTACTATAAAGGCTCCCCCCCCCCACTCTGACACATAATCTTGACCAATATTTTCAGAAAATATAATTTATAAAGTTCATTAGAATTAGATGAATAATCAAATAAAAAATTAAATGAGATTAAAAAAAAATAATAATAATAAAATAAACAGAACATATCATTTTTATCAAACTGTAATTAATTAATGAACTCCAAACATTCGTAGAATTGATTACACAATAGACTGATACACAGAATAACAAACTATTGAAAGAATGTCTGCGTGTGCAATAGATTATATTAAATTAAAACATAACACATGTTGTTTTGATTTTTTTTTTTTTTTTTTTTAAGTGACATTAGCGTAATATTATGGAACTGACAATTTGGATACAAATATAATATATTTCTTCATTTCAACACCAAACGTTAGATAAAAATGAAAATATTAAGTATTTGTTTTGTTTCTAAAATTACAAAAAAAATTACTTTCACTTACTGCTGTAAGAGGAAGTGTTTGGGGGGGGGGGGTTAAGGGGCCCGTTGTGACCTACTCGGTCGCTATGCTCCTCGGTGCCGTTAGGCTAGCCTATAGCGCCCCGAGAAAGTTAAGATCCCTAAGAAATCTTAATATCCTGGAGGGCTCTATGGAGGGTATTTTCCCCTCCTCGTGCTGGTAACTACCCAGGTTCCTGAGTCTTCTCTAAATAGCAGCATCGCAGTCCGTTAGGAAATGTATTGGAGTTTCCTCCATCTTCCCAGAGAATCTGCACATGCTGTCACTCTCCAAGCCCAGCTTCGTCAGGTGTCCCTCAGTCAACAATACCCCGTGAGGGAGCCCGTAAAAATGCAGAGCGTATTCTAATTGGGGCCGATACATGCTTCCGACCTCCCTTGCTTGTAAACACCCCTCTGCGTGGGAGACCAACGCGATACCACTAAGTTAATCTCGTCCGTTTTCGTTACCACCTTATTTTTATTTACTGCTGAGGTTAACTAAACAACGTTAAGTAACAATTATTTGTTGAAAATTTCTCACGATTTTATTGAAAAGCGGCTACTACATTTTCTATAACTCATTACATAAAAGGGTGCTATCAAAAACACCGAATAGAAATGCTCAACGGGAGTTTTGTCGTTGGCCTACCGCATCACCGTATTCTATAGCAGCTGGAAGAAATTGAAAAGTAGCTTTTTAGCGCGCTGGACTGGTAACACAGACTTCCTTGCTCTATATCTCACTATTCAGTATTGGGGCAGCCTGTAAAGAGAAAACAATGCTCTGAGGCCGTTAGTGCACTAAAGGCTCCAGAGGCCTCTGACCACGGTTCTTGACACGCCTTAAATAATAATAATAATAATTAAGTGGGCAATGAAAAATCCAAGTTTGAAATCATTGGAGTAAGGGAAAGTCCGCGCGTGTGTTCGTCGCACTTTTTTGTTTTGTTTTTATTTTTCGTGAATTCCTTGAAAATGGCGTCAATAATTTGCCTTAACTTATAACATAAATTTGGGGACCAATCACGTTTACTTAACACAATTAAAAAAAAAAAAAATTGCTGTACTTGTGATCTTATCACTAACTGCCACTGCAAATTACAATAAAATTTACAAAAACAAAAAATCCTGTGATTGCTTCACACCAGATTTTTTTATATTTATTTTATTCACAATTATTCATCAAACATTGTGGACGACGCTATTAATTATATGTAAATCTATTATAATAATAATAATAATATTCTTATTTTACGTCAATACATATTTACATAATTAGAGTGCCAGAAAAGGATCTATAACTCTGAGATTCAAAATAAAAGAGTAAGCAGGGCTATTCCAATATTAGGAAAAGAACGAACAAAAAACCTAATATAAAATAAGATTAAAAGAGAATTAGATAAAAACTTAGCTACTTAAGATCTTAATTCTTTTATGTTTGTAATGAATATTTACATTATACACACCTATATTTTTAATTAAATCATTGTTACTTATTTCTGTTTTTAAGAAAAATCTTTCTGTCGCTATATGTAAATCTGATTGTAAAAATAAATACATGATTTTATTGATTAAGAAACGACATTCAATCGAACCTATCATTAATTATACATAAATTTTACAAGGATTATAAAAGAATATAAATCATATATAACAAGTATCAGACAGCAATAATACTTGAAAGAATAGGGTTATACGTATACGTATGATGGACAAGATTATGTACAACAAAACTTTATAGATCCAGAATTGCATTTTATTTATAGCATATTGTAACAGAACAGCACAATCCATTAAAGTTGGCATATATATAAAACTCCATTTCCATTCATGCAGTTTTTATGACCAATATTCTGTAGGAGGAGGAATGCGTTAAGGAAAACAAAAGCGTTGATTGTCCAATTACGAGGTATAGAACAGGAAACAGGAAATGGATAGTCAAAAACTGTTTAATTATGGCAGGACATAAAAGTGATAAGTCATTGGTAAACTGAAAAACTGTAACATCGGAGACAGGATTGTATAGAAGTAGTGACGTGGTAGAGCTGACAAAAAGGAATCAACGAATATATTAAACTAAGTGTGCTGCACTTTTATTATTGAAAATATACTATTGGATGGATGGTTACATGCTGATGGCACGACCAATATAGTCACGTACTAACAGCCGTCACATACACACACATACTGTACGTGATTATTGCAACGATGCGCTGACAATGCACTATACCCGTCGTCAACATTAATTATAAGTTAAATCGAGACCATGGCCTTCTGTTTGTGTGTCTGTGCGTGTGTATATATAAACAAATACTTATTCGTTTTTTTATATAAATCATATACACTCACGACAACATACATTTTATATATAAACGTAGGATTTGTAATTATTTCTTCATGATTTATTACAATAAACAATTAAATAACCGAACGTTTAAAGAATTGCACCCCTATGATGTTACATTCTGACGGAAGTTAGTTCGAATGATATTATTTACATAATAATATTACAGAAAAAGTTCGGTGTGAAATCTACACACCGCTCTCCCCCCCCCCCTTACTCTACAATTCTCACAAATTTTGTTTAAACATTTCCTTAGATCTAAATTCTCTTAAAACGTTTGCAACTAAAATAATAACAGCAACGTAATCAATCTATGGAGGTATCTAAACATTTAATAATATTATATGGGTGGTTTAATATTATAAACGTTAGTTTATAACAACAAACTACTGACGTCGTCTAAACCCGAAGACCTATGTGTTTTATAGCAAATGTATTGCTTTTATTATTCAGTTTGTCTATTGTGGGCCCATATAGCCACCCCAAAGAACAATAACAATAACCCGATCTTCAACAACAATCCAGACCCGGATCTAATCCGCCTAACATTCACAAAAGCCCCAACAAATCGGACTATAGCTTAAGCCCTTATGTTCCGACCAAAGTTCCTGAACCTAATTTCCTGACAATCCAAGAAATCTGTCATGAGATGAACGGGCGTTTCTTCCTCTGTCTCACAAACTCTACAAAAGTTGTCTGGCATAAGTCTTATCAAGTAGAGATACCTCTTTAAACCTCCACGTCCAATATGAGAACCAATCCGATGCCTGAGAGAAGTCCGTAAAAGGGACAGCTACGTCTCTTCATGAGCCCGGTCCAAACCCCTAATGCGCATCTTGGTCTGCTGACAACGAACCCATCTTATCCATAGAGATGAATACTGTGAAGCCATCCATATCTACAAGTTTGACAGACATGTGCCCAAAGAAGTGCTAAGCCTAAGCAGGCTCAGGATAAATGAAGGGCAGATTGCCGCCTAATTTAGCCAACCTAACCATTTCCATATTCCCCAAAAAAATTCACATGATTGGTTCCCAGACTAGAACAACAACCTTTGAAGAGGAAAGCGCTTCCATTTTTTGGTACATTCTACTACTATTTTGGAAATGAAGACATAAGAACTCTGAGCGCGGCTTGATTATCCGGGCAGAGACAAACTCCTTTCACATTAAAGTTACATACCGAGTGTGTAACTCGGTCGAGACCGAGTATACAAAATTATTTATGTTTTTATTATTTTATTTAAACTATCTTGCTTACATAAATAGTTAATTACAAATACTTATGCTTAATGACTGCCCTATCTAATTATAAACCAAACGACTCTCAATTACTTATAGTGCTTGGATACAGTAGACAAAATTGCTAATAAGATATATTACGTTAACAACATAGTATAGTGTAATTACTAGCCTTAACAGCATTACTTACATTAACTACATAAACATGTATGTATGTAAAGAAAGGGAGAGAATGTCCAGAGATAAATATTAACCAACCGGACTTAGACTTCACGCTGCTGCATACAGATTACCAGCTTTATTTATTGTGACATCATCCACACTCTCAATAGATATATTTAAATAAAAATAGGCATATAGTGGCTATGCTACAATTTCTAATTTCAGAGTTCTTTTACTGCATGCCCAATTTATTGTAGATTTTTCTAGTTTTATTTCCGATTTTCTTGAAAAAGGATCCAACGATTTCTATTTTAAACTTGGTCTATCAACCAATCATAAAAAAAAGAGACTACAACCTTCATTTGAAACATTGTTTTCCGAGAAAATTCGGTTACGGGCGGGGGCGGGGGGTTCTGAGTAGGGTGATATTTAGGGATTCACCTCAAGTCCCATTTCAATATATTATACTATATACGATTTCATCTTCTATATAATATTAATAAGAATTCTATTTGTTGTGGTTTTGTGTACTTTCCGCAGAGCTGGAAAGCATCAGAGACATTTTCCAGGATAGCCTGCTTCTTTTTGTGATCATTGACCGGTTTCGGGCGTTCGCCCATCATCAGGATGTTTTTGTTAAACAGTGTAATAACACAGACTTGCACAGAGCAAATACTGATACACTGAGTGTTATTCTTTAATAAGATATAATTATGTTGTGTATATTATGTACTACTGATTGTATCAACTGTATTTGCTCTGTGCAAGTCTGTGTTATTACACTGTTTAACAAAAACATCCTGATAATGGGCGAACGCCCACAACCGGTCGATGACCACAAAAAGTAGCAGCCAATCACGGAAAATGTCTCTGAAGAATTCTATTTTTTTGCAATAATTCCAAGTTTGAAGTGCTACTTTTTTTGCCTAGTTACATATATTTTGGATGCACATATGTATATTTTCAGTTGTATATTATGTAATTTGTAATACAAATGTAAACAAATAACTAGATAAAATTTATGTAAATTTCATTAATAGAATGTCGTCAGATTTTATTTTATTTTATTGCTTTTTTTAATAATCATTCTATGTGTCCTAAAAGTTTAGAATTGCACTAAACAGACGTCATCAATGTTATAAATAATATATATAATATATATTAATATATACAAAAAAAACTTTTAATAAATTTCAATTTTTTTCTTCTTCTTTTATTGACTTGAAAATCTTGTTTTTTTGATGGGCCTTAAGTTACCTTGGCCCACAGATCACTGGTCTCATATTTAAAAAATATATAACAATTTAATGAAGTTTATATTTAAATCAGTAGTCAGTAACAATATAATTCAGTGGTCAAACTATTTGACTATTAAATTATAGAAGGAGGAATTTAGAGAATTTCGACACAGTATAACAACAAAAATGTTAATACGAAACACTGAACGATTTCCTCCTCATAATGAACAGTTCTAATCGTAAAATTTTAGTAAAAGTAAGAATTTGTGCGATACGCTTAACTGGCCTCAATATTGCAAACTGAAATGGTAGTTTACAGAAAAACCTAACGATTCCAGAACCTTCCTAAAATGAAATTACGCAGTATTTATGTATGCAGATAGTAAGAGAAGTTTAAAGAAACACGATGCAGCCATTTTCGAAAAAATCGCGAAAAACTAAAAAAAAAAAGAAATTGTATTAATGTCGCATTTCCGGTTGATGGATTCTATCCAAAACCTTCGTGTCAAAAGCGGTGACGGCGCCTATAAGTAATCCAGAGAGTAGCTGGCACATCAGACTCCCATCTTTTCCAGGCATCGTAGAAATTATCAAAGACTATGCAAGGAGCTGGAGGCAGACACAATTTTGGGCCTGCCTTCTCATACAATGACTCCTAAATATACGATGTTTATATGTTCTTCAAAGTTGTAATATTGGACAGACGGATGTGCAAGAACGGACAGCCAATTTTTGGATGATTCTATGTGATACACGGACGGCACTAGGATAGAAGAAGGAATTGATGCCGGAGTGTTTGAGGTCAATCCTAGGTGTGATATCTCGGTAAGCCTAGTTAAGCTAGTCACAGTCTTTCAGGCAGACCTGGTTGCAAAAATTATTATTTCCTGTGCTCGACCAACCGCAGGAATGATGGGGTAAAACCCCAGTCCATAGGCAGGCGATAACGTTTATTAACAACTACTCGCTAAGACTTACTGCAGAATTACTCCAAAAAGGGGCCAGGCGACCATAAGGATATCTGTGGACCTCCTCACTGGCCATTGTAGACTTAATAAGCACAAGCATCGCATGGACCAGACACGAATAGCCGGTATAGATTTTGTTAGGAGGAAGAAGGGACAGCACTATACGCACCGTGTCAGTGTGAGGGGTTCGAATGGCTGAGGTTTTTTGGAGAGGGGAAGCTGACACCTGCAAGATTCATCAAAAAGTCTCTCTCAGGGCTCCTAAGTCTAATAAAACCTAACAGGGCTTGAGAGAATGCTCTCTCCAGATTCCAAAGTCTAATTAAACAGGAAGGAATGGAGAGGCAACACTAACTAGTGGGTGCCACAATGAACCCAGGGGTCACGGTGACATAGGCAGAACAGCCAACCTCCACAGAATTTAATCTAAAAAGGAATCTAAAGTTTGAGCTTCCTGCGATTCTTTGTTTTTCGTCAGACAGATAAACACACTCATATTATATATATTTACTTTTTCGTGTTCAAGGAAACTCAAACTTGTCTTTCCGGTGAAAACTCAATTTCGAAAATCTGACACGATCGCACACTTCCTCTTATAAACAGTAAGAGAAAGAAAAAGAAACGGTTCATGACGAAATGGGGCGGAATATTCAGTATTCTACTTTTTATGGTGTTTACAGTGTAGTTACATAGCTTGCTATTGTACCCTACTGGGGTAATTAGCCTTATGTATTACCTATTTGAACCTGTTTACCTAATTACCAAGTGTTGAACACAACAATTACTTTTACAGGAAACAATAGTTGCATTGGGTGAATGTTGTGTCCCAATTTAAATATAATATAAGTGTAAGCTCGACTGATTGTTAGGCCGAAATACCCCCAAGGATACCATCAATATTGCGAGAAGAGACTAATCCATTCCTTCCATTGTCTACTTACTGAAACAAACTGTCCCACTGCATTTTACTCTGGGAATTTCACTTTGGTCCAAAACGGTATCTTGGTCAATTTTTCGAAGCAAAAAGAAAGTACAACAATAATAAATAAATAAAGAGTTTGTTAAGTGCAAACAATGGAGGTGAGAAGGCACCTGAGAATGGTGTGGCCTGAGTTCACAATGTCACCCTAGATAGAGGAGAGGAGCAAGGTCTTAAGCGTGGCTCTGGTGGGCGTGGCTTTGCCCATATTCATCATAATCTAAACCACCCGGACACCATTAATTATCGCCGAGTTTCTCTTTCTCTCACTTGCTCTGTCTGTGTTCGCAATCTTCCACCAGGAAGTTGCTCTCCGCAGAGGAAGATCAGCAGCCACTGTCTGTCCACCCGACACAAAACACGAACAGGTTCTCCTTTTATAGTTTAGTATCTGCCGCCTGTATAAACTTTTCTTCTTTGTCCCCGATTCTCTACAGTCATATTAATTTCCTTTGTTTTTATTATTAAGGTCTGGCAATGTAACACAATTTATGTCACTCAGACTCACAAACACACACAAATTACCCTTTTTTATCCTCCTGTAAAAAAGTCAATGGTGAAGATTTGGATGAAGAGTTTGCAGAAGAAAATTTGATATGTATATACTTTAGTATGTTTAAAGAAATGGGAAGGGGCCGAACTATTTGCCTGCTGCACCTTGAGTGCACCCTAACTTACATCTTTCAAGCGCAAACGCTTTGATCTCCACTATTCTCAACTAGTTCCCGGCCTTGAGGTAGTTACTCCCCCCAAACAATTATCCCTTTGTTATAGAAACCAGCCAAACCAATATGCGTTGGCAGAATGTGTACACTTAATGCATACATAACAGCAATACTAAAACACCTAATTAATAAAACTGTTTCTATTTAATTCACTTCTGATCATAGAGGATTTTTTTTAAAGATAAAAATTTGCGCTAAAATTGAATGATGCTTTAACGGTCGGTGGTGATCTTTCATAGTTTTCCAATGGTATAACTAGAGCATTTTAGTTCTATTCAATCTCATACAATGATTTTGAACAACTTCTATTTCATAACATATTGCGCCAAAAATTCTATTACAAGATATGGTAAGAAATAGTCACGTGACTTTCTCTTGCTGCCGTTAATACAATTATAAACTTCAATAATTTCAATTAGCCCTAAAATAAATGCAGAGGTAGTGGGGTGGTATATGTACCCAGGTAGGTAAAAGTGGAAGTGATTACAGTGAAGTCTCTCTTACTCCAGTTCTCAAAATTATATTGATAAATTTTATAGATAGAGAATGAAAGTCGTCGAAAACTGAAAAAATATGTTCTGTAAAAACGCACTTCCGGTTTACTAATCTTTGGAACTCGGAATTTTGGCCCTATTTATTTCTTATTAATTTTATTTGAATGATAGAATTCTATAATCAACTATGATAGCCCTTAAGAGAAAAACATAACCCATATAAGTTGTACATCTTTGTATAGGTAGTTTATATAGGAAGTTTCAAGGAAATCGTCGAAGCCATTTTTGAGAAAATCGGGAAAAGCAAAAAAATCATTTAGTAAAGTGGTAAAGTAAACGCACTTCCGGTCATCCGATTTTTCAAACTCCGAATTTCAACAACATTTAATTCTAATTAACATTATTTAGATGACAGAATTATCTAATAAACTGAAATAGCACTTTAGAGGAAGCCGTAACCCCCCCACCTCTCCCACAAAAGTACCCTTAAATGAATTTTTCCGGAGAAATGTTTCAAATAAAAGTTGTAGCTCTTTATATGTGTAGTTGATCTAGTAAGTTTCAAAAAATTGTTGGAGCCATTTTTGAGAAAATTGCAAAAAAGTAAAAAATCCACAAATAAAGTGGTACTTGCGATTGAGGAATTTTGACAGATAGCGTACTGTCTCAGATCGCATGGTGATACCTAAATGGAATATCACGTTTCAACTTTCTACGATTTTCGTTTTTGGGCTATGCTGTTCACCACACACACACACACACACACACACACACACACACAGACCATTTTCTAAAAGCCACTTTTTTGGACTCAGGGGACCTCAAAACGGATATTTTCGGTGAAAACTGGATATCGGAAATTTGACACGATTACAGTACTTCATTTAATTTAATTTTCAATTGTTTTTCAAATAGCTGGGAGGTTCAATCGCGCAATCACGAATACCAGTAGCCGCCACTGCCCCAAGTAGGAAGTGAAGTCAGCAAGTGAAGTCTATTTTATGCCTATACTAATGTACATCTAAGACCGTTTCCGATCATAGGTGACCAGACAAAATCTTATAGCCTGCCTCAAATCCTCGGATGGTTTTCTAGAGCAACGTTCTCTTTACATCCTCCTGGATTTTACTGAGCTGTTCCCTCCTGGTTTCAGAACTATTTAGACCACAAAAAAGGTTTGTGACCCTTTGATGGGTGTTACTACTCCCGTGTTATATAACATATGTCATATATCTGCATACAATGTAAACAATACGTATGTCATAATTATGTAAAATAATTTAAACAGCAAAACAAGTGCAATTAGAAAACAATCTGACTATAAACAAACAAACACACACACACAGAAATATTATTATTAATGACTACAAGCTGAAAGAGATCTTCCAAACAATACAAACTGGCTCCCCACTGTCCGTCCACACACACACACACACACACACACACACTCACACACACACACACACAGAGTTTACAATAGAAAAGATAAATTATGTATAGTTAATCGTTTTGCAAATCTATGCAGTTCATTTGCATATAACTTCTCGACCACATGGTTTACCAAAAACAAAACAAATAATAAAAATAAAACAAAGTATAATGGCTGCTTATTTATAACAATTTCAATGTTTGCTAAATCGCTTTTTTTATTTATTTAATAACAATATAATTATTAATTAATTCATAATTAGGAAATATAATAATTGGGTTTAATACTTTTTTATTTTAATTATACTAAAAAAAACTTGATTACAGAAAACTGTAAAACACAATTAATTAATTGGGATGTGTCAAATTTTCAACATTGATTTTCCACTTTGAGGTCCCCCCCCCCCCCCAATTAGGAAAAAGATATTTACAGCGAATGGTCTGCATGTGAGAACAAGATATCTCAAGGAAGATACAAAGGAAAACCCGCAAGAAGTTCAAAGATGATATTCCGTTTGGGTGTAGGTCCACCGCAGCATCTGAAAGTAAGGTTTCGAGCAAAATCCATCAATCGGAAGAGCGACTTTACTGAATGATTTTTTTTTTTCAGTTTTTCGCATATTTCTCTGAAACAGTTCCAACGATTTTCTTGAATCTTAGTATAATTTGTATAGTTAGACATTAGAAACGATCGCATCGTTCTACCAATTGTTGATGTTTTATTGGAATTATGATTAAAGTTTCAAAGTGGTGTTTTGTTGGTGTGTGAGATTATTATAGCTATTTTAATGGTTTCTAGATAATATATGATATATTTTGGATTATTATTTCTTTTAAAAGAAAGTATGTATTCTTTATTTATAGGGTTAACATGATCTCTCTAGGTATCGAAAGGTCCCTGTTTCTAACATATAGAAAAAATATATAGTTGAAAAAAGGAGGAGTTATTTGTCATCAATTTATTGCTACAAAGAATTAAACATCTGATATATATAATCTCACTAATCTTTACTAAACAATATAATTAATAATATTCAGTTACTCAAATAATTTACTTATTCTAAACGGGAAGACCATGGCATGGCGGCATACTTAATTAGAGATCAGAACTGGTACAACCATTCCAAATATTGGTTATTAGATACTTAGTTAGGCCATGGCTGAGCAAAATAAAGCCACAAATAAAGCCAGAACATTCTGTCATAAAATACCTGTGTGAGGGAATTTTCCAAAATCTTCCTTGTTGACGAATATGTTACAAATGGTTTTTTTCCGGGTTTGTTTGGAAAATGAACCTTTTTTGACTGCCTTGTTTTCTTTTTGTTATTATTATTATATGTAATACATTTAGTTTTCCTGATATTTCGGCATTTTACATGCCATTTTCAAAGGATACAATGTTATACATATTTTTTACTGAAGGAAAAAAGGTTCATTTTCCAAAGGTTCGGAAAAAAATCACAACATTCATGGGAAGAAACAGCCAATAAACTACTACAACGCATTCCAGGACAAATGGTATTTTAAGATTAATCTTTCTGTAATTTTTTCATTTTTGAGTAATTGGTGAGATTAGAAGTAATTATCGCCAATAGAGAATTAGTACAAATAATTTTATATACATTTATACATACATACATACATAACACACAATTTTCTATAAAGCATATTTTCAAGCTCATTAACAAATGCTTTAGCTTAATGCATTAATGCTTAATAGCATATAAGACTTTCAAGTATTACAGAATATATTACTTAGGATAAGGAATTTTAAAGAATTGCAGGGCTGAGGAAGTTTACATTCCTCACAAACTATATATAACAAAGATGTTAACGAATTTAAAAAGTATATGGAGAAAGGTGAATCCGAACAAAGCGTATGTGAGTCTTCGATCATGAGGAGAATTTTATGTTAGTCCTTGCTTTCAACTCAAGAGAAGGAGAAAAAGAAAACGAGAGGCACTTTGTGTTCGAGCCATTTTCCTATCTTGATAAGACTAATCAAATAGAAACCAAAGGATTACAAAAAAAAAAAGATTTCTTAAGTTATTAGATGAATATAGGCTTCCCAGGTGCTGTAATGTGAACTGCTTCTAGTTATTCGTCACAATTAACCATGATCACAGTGCAGTTGCTAACGATAACTGAGACACTTTTATTCTTCTATACCATCGGTACAACATGATGTAGATCAGGCATGTGCAACGTACGGCCCGCGGGCCGAATCCGGCCCTCGATGTGATTTTGTCCGGGCCTTGTAACAATTTTCAAATCTTAATAAATATGGCCCTCAGAAAGTTAAAGTATATAATATTTTGACTTGTACTTTAGTTATTTTCTCAAAGATAAATAAAATTTTTCTTAAAATAATATAATTTATTACTTATTTATTTGTCGATCCATATCGCAAACCAGGTACATTATTTATTATAAATTTTATTCTCTCTCTATATATATAATAAATAAGGATCGTTAAAATGATGGATATCAGTTCATATTCAATTTTATTATCATTCATATATATCCGGCTATCTTTCATGTAATCCGGCTCGCATTTTCATGTGATATTTGCTTCCTGGCCCGAGGCCTTGGCTAAGTTGCACATGCCTGATGTAGATAGTTTGGGGGGGGGGGGATACAGAAACGATGAAAAATTTCGTTAAAGAAAAATAACTAAAGGATTTTATCTGTCTGCGAAACGCTCTCGTACGACAAATAGGCTAATGAAGGCGGTAACAATCATGTTCTGGTTGGAGAAATACAGTCAGTTTAATCTGGAGACATGGCAGACTCATTAGTATCATCACATGGGATCCACAAACTGTAGCATCTACTGGTACGCTAAGCAAACTATGAAACGAGAGGAAGGGGCTTCTTTGAATTGTGGATTAAAGCAATCTGTCTAAAGGTAGAGCAGCTCAAAAAAAAACAAAGGTTTCCTGTTCCTCCAGTGTAGGGTTTCGGATTAGCACCTCGACTGACACTAAAATCTTAAGAGTTATATGGAAACGTCCCACTCCCTCCCCCCCAAACAGCGGAACCATAAAACAACATCACTAGATAAAATCTTGTGAGTATGAACTTTTATGAGATCATGAATAATTATTATTAGTTAGTACTGTCACAGAGAGGACTTAGTGAAATGTATGTGGGGTCACACCTAATAATATTATAAATAGAGAAAAGTAAATGCCATAAATATGAAAACTTTCTATTTGTAATAAAAATTAGATATTTATATTAGAGAAGTAATATAACGGATAAATAAAAATACATGTGTAAGTCAAATATTAATATATATGATAATATAGAAAGAGTAAAGGGAAAGATGTTGGGTTTCTCTTCTTACTCTTCCTCCTTCTCTCTCAATTTCGCTCTCTCTCTCTCTCTATATCTAGAGATGAGCTGCATTGTATAGTTGTGGTCTTTCTGGTGTTACATACCACATTTGTACAAAGATACCTTAAAATATATATATATATTTGTCCGTCAGTATGTTTGTACATCTCCTGGCTGTCTCTCTCTCTCTATATATATATTCTGATTGATCTGTCTCTATGTTCCACCTAACCCATATGATATGAGTTTACAATGAGAATATAATATATTAACTTCATTTTAAACTAGTGACCTCAATATTTCTATGAAATCTAATTTGTTTTTTAGACAAATTACTTCTCTGCTCTCCGTGATACTTGGAAATTCATTAAATAATTTTGAAGAAATAATTAAAAGGAATTTTCACACAAAGAAATGAAAGGGATAGGTGGGTGTTGGTGTAATAGTTATGAGCATGGACTTGTATGAGTGGGAGATCCCCAGTTCGAGTCCAGCGTATAACCGCTAAATTTTATATTCGTTAAAAAAAGTGTTAATGGTAAAGTAGGTGCTTCCGCCCCCCCGCCCACGGTCCAAGAGAGCTAATTTGGTAGTTGGACGTTAAGACCACTTGAAAAAATATACGCATTACTTTACTTTAAACAGAAAGAAATGATAAAGACCTGGGGCAGCCTCATTATTTCTAGGGACTTCATCAAAGTGGTAGCAGGTTAAGAATACAATTGTAAGTGGAACTAAAAATCCACGACGATAGCCACAAGCAACACACAGACTTTACGCTTAGATCAAACAAAACTCTATTTAGATACAGCGAATGACCTAAAGGGCGATAACTAAAGCCCTATAAGAATGAGAATCAAACTGAAATTATGGTTGCCACAGTCTACATAATAGGCTGAGGTTGCCAAGCGGATTAGGGCTGGCAGGCCTCTGTTCCCACCGGCGTTTAATTCAAAGCTTTCGCTACCAGGCTCGCTATTAACAGTAACTGCCCACTTTCTTTTTCATGATACTGAATGAAATATACAGAGTTTTGTTAAAAACATTCTCCAAAATATAACATTTCAAAATAAAGAATGCCAGAATATGATTTTTTTTGGCGGTAAAGTATAATAATAATTATAGAACTATTATAATTCAATATAAACTAGGTATTCTGCCTTTGCATCGTGCTAGCAGCCGCTGAACTAGCCACGCAGAGATCTCGGATTCCCAGTGCTACCCTTAAGAGTTTTCTCTTTCTAGGAGCTTCTACAGCTCAATGGCGTGCTCAGCTGACGGACAGCTTTGACACGCCTTCAATTAAAAAAACAAAAAACAGCTATTATTTCTCAAAGAAACACTGCAGGATAAAAACCGGTATTTAAAGTTTCGAAATTCTGTCCTAATAGTCTTTACTATAAGTGTCTTTACTATATATCTATACTGATAAGTGTAGATATACTAAGATCTTAGCTAAGATATTTTGAACAGTTCGAAAGAGTGGTGCTGTAAACAAGGTAAAGTTCATAGTGATTTGTTTAGACACTTTTAATTTTAACCATAAGTTATTCATTATGCTAAAGTTCAGTGTTCAGAATTCTGATAATATCGCTTCTTAGAACTAACTACTACTATACCACGTAGTTTTTGTTGCTGTTAACAGCAATACTATTATCCTTTCTATATATATATATATATATATATATATATTTAATACACATACATATATGTAAACTTTAACGCTTATATTAAAATTATAACTTAACACAACAGGTTGTACATGTGAAGTTCTGTAGTGTTATATAATTTCTAATTAATGAAATTAACTCTTAAAGTGTACTAGGGATTTCCTTTAGTGTCTTTGTTGGACAAAAATAATATAAAAATAAAAACTTTCTATAATTTATTTATAGATAAAAAGAATTGTGATAACTAATCGATTAACTCTGTATATTGGATTTAAGTATGATAAAAATTTATAGTTATCAAAGTTGAAATGTTATAGTCTGTTATACTCTATCTAATCTGTATACAGTACAAACACAGTATATGATATATTGGGACAGATGAGTGAACACCTTTCTGATCATTTATTTACTTTCAATGAGGTCGTTTAGGCTGTATATCATTTATAATATCTTGGACATATTACATTAAGGCCGCCACAAACAAACACGTCAAATAGCTATAAAAATAAATGGAAAATCAATATCAGAAAAATGTTTAATTTGTTAAATTTTTTTTTTTTAAAGATTTTCCTTAATGTAATGGGATCCGAATCAATTACAGATTCATAGGAACCTAACAACGAAAAATCCAACTAGTTACTCGCTATCTAAGCCAGACTAGGGTGGGAAACGATATATATATATAAAAGTTGTTTTCTTTTAACTATTAATTTTTGCAACAATATAAAACCATGGTCAACAAACAAACCTCAAAGCCTTTATTGAACCGGCTTTTAGAAAAGAGTTTTTTTTTTGGAGGATATCAAGTTTAATAGCCAGAAAGGGTTGACTTTTCCAAATTGTAGTTCAGGCTCTATGTGTAATGAGTGAACGTTGGAGGTGTCAGGTCATTGTTAGTTCATGTTGTAAGTGTGGATTACTCGCAGGGCTTCCAAGATCCTTGAAGAAGTGACCTGTCTATCTTAGGGAAGCATTGTTCTTCTTAATTGCAAATTTCTGGAGCATTTGCCATCCGTTCAATGGGTTATTAGAGGGCATGCACATATATTGAAACAGTAACAGGTGTTAATTATTTGCTTAATGACCCTCTTCTTATCTAAGAAAATAAAATAAAAGGATAAATAAATATAAATTAAATTTTAAACGGACTTCAACGATGCTAAGGGCAAAAGACATGAGAAGGCAGTTTGGTGGGAGTGAAGCTATCTATGTCTTTTAATATCATGTCTACAGACTAAGCTAAGAGTATTAAATTACAAGTAAAAACATAAATGGATACTAATATTACAATAAATTTTACGATAATTATAATAATGTTATAATTAGTCAGAGAAGGGTAGTGTGCTGGTAGTAATGCGGGGTGACGGTATAGAACAGCAACGGCAGCAGAGCATTATCACAATGATAACAAATAGATATAATTTACATAGCCAACGGCCAGCCCATTATTCAATATCACAACCGTACAGTGAGAGAGGGGTAAGCAGTGAGGTGGGATACGTGGTGTGTCGTCGGCGTGAGGTTGGTTGGTTGAGTACAGCACCTCTATAGTGTGTCTTGAGTACACGCAGACAGTGCTGCTCTCTAGTTCTCACCATTATAGTAAACAGAGAGGCTCAGTTTAATGGCGGTTATAACAATTTGTCAAGTTTTATGTGACACTGCAGGAAATAGAAGGAAATCCTGTAAACAGATATAGAGGAATGGAAACACCATTTTTATAAAGGCTTGTTCATTCAATTCTAATATATCATACCAATACCTTTCAACACTTTTCACACCCATTGATCCATAAGTTTAAACGATCGAAATCATAATGAATGGTTATATAAAAATAATAAATATCAGATAAAATCGTTCGAACTTCCTCTTGACAGTCAGGAAGATGAAGTCCAAAGATATGCTGTAATACGTAAGTATGTATCTTGGTCCTGGTTCCGTCTGTAGATCAAAAATATTAATCTAGAAGCCGACATTAAACCTGGTTTTCAAATAAAAGTGATAGACCTAACTGAGCAGTTAGTCCAACCAAGTTTAAAGGGAAATTTAGAACCGTTTTCGAGAAAATTACGAAAAACTAGTAAACCTTATTGTGAAAGTAGTATACCCATATTTTAATATATAGATAATGTAGTATAATTAAATATAATATCTATATATATCGCACCGCAAACAAAACAAAATATCGGGTGTGAAACACTGACACGACTTTCTCTTACTCCTGTAATTAATGCCATTTTTTTTAAACTTCAAATTTTACTCACTTGTCCTAACATAAATACAGAGATGGTGGTGGGGGGGGGGACAAATACCAACCCAGCCCCAGGCAGACAGAGAAGTGATGATTACTCTGTAGGCCAAAATAACGTGCCAATAACATTAAACCAACCCCCCAAAAAATTAAAATTTAACGTCACACATTCCGTACAGCTGTCTAAAATAATTTTTTTTTTTTTTGTAAAAATGTTTCAAATAGAAGTGATATGTTTACATCTGTGAAGTTAGCATTCCAAGTTTAAAAGAAAACGTTCCAGTCGTTCTCGAGAAAATTTCAAAAAACTCCAAAAGCTGCTCTGAAAAGACGCACTTCCGGTTAACCGATTTTCTTTAAAATTAGGATTCTAGCAATGCTTCTGTTGTAATGTTAATATAGATGGTAGAACCATACTCTATATTGAAGGGGTCCTTTAGAAGTAATTTGCTAAATTAAGGTGGAACTTAATGTTACTGTTCCTCCGGGACCCCCCTAAAAATAAATTTTCCCAGCAAAATGTTTCAAATTAAAGTAATATTATTTATGTGAGTGGTATTTTTTTTTATAAATTTAAGAGTCAACATCTGTGGTCATTGACGCCTGGAGCCTTCTCAGTGCACTGCCGGCGTCTGGACAGGGTTCTCTCGCTACAGACAACACTATCACCGGACAGTGAGCTTTAGAGCTCCTAGGAAGAAAAAAATGTAAGGACAGCGCTACTGGACTCGAACCAAGGACCTCCGCGTTGCTACCACTGAGCTCATCCCTACCCTGTGTAGATACTTTAGGAAGTTAAAAGAAAATCGTTGGACTCATTTCATAGTAAAACTGCAAAAACAATTCAGCAAAGTTGCACTTCCGGTTGGAGTATTTTGTACCGAAACCTCCATGTCAGATACCGTGGTAATCACTTAAAAAGGAATAACCAGTTTCAGCTTCTTGTGATTTGTCCATTTTCGAGAGATTTTATTCCTCCCCCACCCCCCAACCCCTCTCAGACATTCACACATAAACACAAAACACATAATTTCTATTTGCTAAAAACATTTGTTCGTATTCGGGGGACCTCAAAATATGGATTTTCCAATAAAAACTAAATTTCAAAAATTTGACACGATCGTTTTAATTTCTCTTGAGAAAGAGAAACTAAACAAAAACAAAAAAAAATCTGGTGTGAAACACTCACACAACTTTCTCTTATTCCAATTCACACAATTTAATTAACCAATTTTCTTTAAAATTGTAACGTTTACAATGTTTAATTAAGCTGAACATATAAAAAAAACAGTGCTAGGAGTTATACTTGTATACCTGAACAATCTTGTGTGGAGCGCCCTCCGTCAAAACCAGCAAACTTGTGTAAGACAATTTTAAAATTAACTTGGTAAGAGTATCTAAACGGAATACCAAGTTTGAGCTTCCTGCGATTTATCTTTTTTGTGATATTTTGGTTAATATGCACACATACAGACTATTCTCTAGAGAAAAAATTTTTCGAACTCAGGGGACCTCAAAATATATATTTCCGGTAGAAACTCCATTTCAAAAATTTGACACGATTACAATACTTTCTCTTACTAGGAATACACAATATATTGGACTGTGTGATATTACGTAGAGAATTATGTACTACCAGCATGACACCATTATATAATAGTATGGAACTAGTTCAATACTGGTACTATCTACTAGTGTATTGCTAATTACTATAAACTCACTCTCATTGTCTCTATCTATCTATCTCTCTCTGTGTCGTATTATTTAGAGACCAGGTAAGATAGTGCTATACGAGATAAGTGGGGATGGACGTATAATTACGATATAATAATTACTACTATGTCATTAATGTACTAATATAATAAGGAGATGGGAATGGGCAGGAAGAGGAGCAGGATTGTTCCAGCAAGGACTGTCACTTGAATACATGTACAGGATAGCCAACAACAACGCCACTATCATGAAACAATGACAATAATCATAATAATACTAGAGGCTACATATATCACACAGTACTACCAACCCAACCGCACCGATTTATGCGACACTGATCTTAATCATCATTATTACATATACGTACGTATATAATAATACATGAATAGTCAATAAGTAAGCCGACCTTACGGACGTTATATGTGTGTGAGTGTTCCTATACTATAGAGGTATAGACATCACATAGAGCTTGTAGTTCTTTCATCTACCACCATATCACCCCTCCCACCAACAAACTGTTACGATAACAGCAACTTATTATTTCTCAACGTCAACCCAATAACAATAGGAAAATATTATCTGATAAACCTTCAATATAGATTAAAATATTTCTTCTTTATATAATATATGTAAGTAATATGATTTAATTTTTAACATACAATAAAATATACGCGCTCGCACGCACGCACACACACAAAACAGACAGCAGGTCTTTTTTTGTTTTCCTTTCAATATTTCTTTAGCGGGCGAAGGCCAGTGAGAGATTAAATTAATATTCAACAAGATTCAAGTATTACCATTAATAATATTTTCTATATACAATGGATATATTAATCAAGATCTTTAAATAAAATAGAATAGAATAAAAACTATAGAATAACACAGGTTGAACATTACGTTGAATCTAACAGTCATTTTGGAAATAAAATAAAAACTGAACTACCTGCTACACAATAAGTATCTCTTTTTTTTGTTCTCTCACTTTAACTACCAACAGTTTCTCGACTTTTTTCAACTTGTGTCTTTGCTACAAACAACCAGAGACATTCACAAATTAAGAAGCGAAACACTTTTTAACAGAGAATTTAATAAAGATCACCAATCTATAGATTTTTGCAAAATCAACTTCAGATTTTATTAAAAGTTAAGAAGCCCAATGATTATTCTTTTAGCTAACTTTAGCCAATCACTGTGCGTCCCAAGGCACCTATCCTTGCACCTTTCTCATCCTAACACAATCATTTATAATTGTGCCGACTACACCGCAATCCTTTCCTCTCATAATGATCTCGTAACTGTTCCCTATAAGTCCATCTCGGATCGAACAGTTGAGTCCTAGTTCACAAAGTCTAGAATAAAAATCAGTCCTAACAAATTCCCAAATACACCACCTAAAACAAAAAAATTCTTTCCCCTGTCTACCTATTCAATACTACTATCCCACCCGCAAATCATGTTCCTTACCTAGGTATGCCTGACAAGCGACTAACGTGGAACCCATCATACACCAACTTAAACGAACAGAACAAAGACCTATCTGACTAGATCTGTACATAACCACAAAACGTACTAACCTTTACCGAATACAAATCCTGCACACCAAAAATCCTCCGCTGTATAGTGATGCTATTTTCTCTATCTCCAGCTACACAAACCACACAGATATGAAGATTCTTTCTGTCCAAGATTTAGCAAAGTTCGTTACAACAAATTCTATAGCAGACTCTCTCACTTCATCCCAATTCACTCGCCCAACCCAACCTCATTTCCAGGCATTCCTGCAAGATGACTGAAATGTCGTTGGCCTCCACCACAACCTCTTGGATAACTAATTGTAGTTGTCACTAGATAACTACTATTTTATAACCATCATGTTACTGTCTATACCTCTCAGCTTATTTACTATTACATATTTATTTAGGTAGATGTAAATATTTAATAGTAATTTAAAAAATCCAATCACCAAATCGTTAATGCTGTTAAAGAAAAACTACGCAATATTTATTTCAGTGGGTGCCTAGTAAATTAAGACACTGCGAGTAATAAAGACGCAAAAAGATTGGTAAAATTAGAAAACAAATTGTTGTAAATTGTATCCGAGGTATAAAGATATCGAAGCGAGTGCGAAACTATAAACAAGATAATGAGACACTTTAAGGGCAACAAGGTAGCTTGAGAGTGCAAATATGAGCAGAAGAGAAGTTGAGCAATGTTGGAGAAATAACAAACTGGTGTGAAACACCACCGCCCGCTCTAGCGGTTACGTCGCCACGGACAAAAAGACAAATTGCCGCCCCTTAAGAATATATATATTATTTTAAGCGAGTCTATGCATGTTCAAACACAAGCTGAAGCAGTGTTCTGCTCGCGTGCTAATGTTATTCTATACAAAGAAGTATATGCATGTTCAAACAAGTTCAAGCATTAGTCCTTTACAAATTCTGCTTTAATTTTTCAATAATAGTGTAAATATTTTTAGCATTTAGACATAAAAAATATAAATACACTACGCAATGTAAATTTTTAGCGAACGAAAAAAATCGATATGTGAGATTTTTTATTAATATACATCAATATTTTTCTCACACTTACAGCCAAAATGGCGTCCCTAAATTTTGGCACCCCGGATTAATGTCCGGGATAAACACACACACACAACTTTTTATTGCAGTCAAAGTAATCACAAAACTGACAAATTTTCTGCAAATTAGGAATTTTCAATTCAGAGTACAGTGATTCTAACATTAATATAGTGGTGATGGTGGGGGTACGTGTGAGTGAGTAAAATAGTGAATAATACTGAAATTGATTATATTATAGACCAGGAGATAGTGCCACATATCAAACCTTAATAATAACAAAACGAAATGTAAGATCTAATTTTACGATCTGTGCAATTAGCTGTCCAGGTTTTTAAGACAATCCTTAAAGCCACTTTCGAGAAAATTTCCAAAAACTTAACCAATGAAGTTGTGCTTCTGGTTAACCATTGTCTTTAAATTTGGAATTCTAGCGGCGCTATTAACGTTTATTAATATTATATGTGTGGTTAAACCAAATACTTGTGCAAGAGAAGGCACTTTAGAAGAAACTTTAACGTTACAGCTCCCCGAAGAACACACCAAAAATGAATTTTCCTGGCCAAATAATTCAAAAAATACAAGTGATACGGCATTCACATGTGTTATATGAAGTTTAAAGAAAATCGTTGGAGTCATTGTTGAAAAAATCGCGAAAAATCGCAAAAAAACTATTCAGTAAACTATTCAGTACTATCGGTTGATAGATTTTGACTTTATTATCAATGCGGTGGTGGTGGTACCTAATAAAGTCTGAGCTTCGTGCGATTTTCCTTTTTTGAATATTTTGTTAACATACACACAGACACACAATAAAGACCATTCGCAAAAAACATACTTTTCGCACACAGAGGACCTCAAAACATTTATTTCTGACATGATGACAATATTTCCGCTTACAGTATAACAGAAAATAAAAAATTTACGGAAACTGGACGAAATGATTGAAGAGGGAAATGATCTATCAGTGCTAACTCTGAAATGTAATATAATGGGATTAAGTTATAGTTTCAATATACTGTGACGATTGTTTTACAATGTGTGTGTCAGTTCGCTGGTTTTAAGAAATACTGTTTATTAGCATGTAATGCATTAGTTTAATTAAGACAAATAGTATAGCTCAATTATAGTAGATTATAATTAATATAACTGTAATTAATATAGACTCAAGAGTAAACAATATTATTGATATTATATGTTTGAAGCAAGTTCTGTTCTTTTCTCTTAATATGCTATATCTTCACACACATTGGCTGGGAGAGAGTTTGGAAAGCATGTTCAAATAATAGGAATATTGGCTGATTCGTTGTACTTTATATTATCTATAATGCCAATTTAGTAGAAATAATAATTGTGTGGACCATTCTGCCAAGTTATAAAGCTCAAACATCAAGTTCGTTCTCCCAAATTCAAGAATAATTACAAAACAAATGAGAAAGTTTGATCTATAAATCAAGATAGTATAAAATAATTATTACTTCTTTGCCAATTTTAAAATAAATCACTAACAGAAAACTCCCACAAACCGAAACAGATCTAGCGTAGTTGTCCCAAATCACTTTTTTTTTCTGATATACAATTTAACAACAAATGAGAGGGAAAAAAATTGGCAATACTTTGTGGGATAGTGAATAGTATTTTATAAAAAACATATTTTAAAAAAAGGAGAAAAAAAGTAATAGTTGATAATTTCTTTCCTTGTGTACAACCAGTGATTAAATATTAATCAGCGAGTATAATCTAAATTAGGTGCCAACAGTTAGGTGAATAACTGCCAAACTAGGGGCACTATTTCCTGCCAGTCTGACTAGCAAGGCCGATAATACATTGCTCCTATTATTATTACAAAAATGGCCTTAACCGTGCTGCTACGCTTTTCTTTTTTTTGCAACCACCGCCATCTAGATTTATAAAAAAGTACATAGATAGTAATAAACATCCGGCTTGCAGAAACAAATCCCCTCTCTTCTACCCTTCTCCACTTCAACCATAATTTCAAGGGGTAGTCCCCATCTGGTGACGGTGTATGCTACCTCCCCACTGTTGTTAATTTATCAGTCCAACGATCTTTTGGTAATTAGTTTCTGTCAATATATATATATATATATATATGAACATTAATCTAACACTATTATCTTAATTAGTTATATATCCATTTTGGTTTCGACCAAAATAGTGTGAATACTTATATATATATATAAACTCGACACCATTTTCATTGGAACATCAAGTTAGTTATAGCACTGATAAATGAACATTTCCAAATGTTATTGCGAATTCTAATATTCTATGGTGTTTCATTTTTTTGTTTTTATAATCATTAATTTTTTTCTATACAATGCATTTAGATCAATCTTTAAGATTCTTTGCTGTGTGCTTCAAATATGAGTAACTATTCAAACTAAATTATCTAAATTGTAAGAACATAAAGAAATTTCTTGAGAAACTTCGGAAATTCTTAGACAACCATTCAGTGTGTAACAGCAAGAGAGACCAAGCCCGACCTTTGAGAAAACAGACTCTCTCTGGCACTCTCTGACTTAAGCAGGCTAGAGTGGGGAGAACCTGTATATAAGCGAGTGAGAGACCTAAAGATCTATCTATCAGATTCAACCATATACATCGCATAGTGTCATATCTCTACTCCCACCTTTTATTCTATAAAATCATTACAAGTCCAGTGCAGTTTGTGTAGACTTATAGCATATTATAACCATATTATATTATAACAGTGTCTTCATATCTCGTCTAATTAATCAAACACAATTTCTCTCCTCATCAACTCCATTATATTGGTAGAAGCGATGGGAAAAAATGGCAATTGTACTTTTGGTTCCAGATAGAAGGAAACCAGATGAAGCAAGAAGTTGGTTGCAGAGACAGAAAAAGGAAAATCTGTAGTTTTTAGAAAAATCTACAAAGCATCGTTGAATGTTGCTGCAGGGCTAAAGAGTGGCCGGGAAAGGTTAATGAGTTGAAGATATTCTCTGACAGTCAGGCTGCATTAAAGGTTTTGTATAAGCAATACTGGAACTTTAATTTAATGGGTGAATGTAGGAGAAGAATTAATGGTCTTCTCGCTCAGAGGAGCAGGCTGGCTAGAGGTCGTCCGGGTACCCGGATCTTCCTTGAGAAGGCAGATGAGTTGGCTAAGCGGGGACTCAGTACCGTTTTATGGTCCCAAGCCATCAGTAGCCTTAGCAATTTTGCGACAGAGAAGTTACACAATGGAAATTGGAGAAGGACTGAAAGGACACGGAGAAGGTTAAAAGAGAAATGACGGTTGGGAAGCAACGAACAAAAAAGATATAATAAAATGAAATTTCATTGATTCCATTAAATAATAAAGACACAAAACAAATCATAATTAGGAAATAACAGATACTTTGTTTTCAGGATTTTTAAACTACAGTTTTCCTACCATAATTCATGTAGTAATCAAATCCTCTGCATGAATTGTTTTAATTTTTTGATTTTATTATTTTTCTCAATTCTTTTATTTCGTTTTCTTTGTTCATTATCTAAATTAAATGGTGTAAATAAATTTTACTTTTTCTTTAAGTTTTTAAAATTACTATACAAGTTTATTCTCTACAATCTCAAACGGCATTAATAAAAATAAGTCGTCTTGCTGGGATTTCGCAAAAATGATTTAACAGAAATAATGTAAGAAGTTAAAAACCTTCAAGCAACATTCATCGTATAATATTCAAGCAGCTATCCATCAACCGGAAGTGGCTTGAACGATTTTCTTAAAACTTCGCATACTATCTATCTATTCACATACAACTTCCATTTGAGACATTAAACAAACAAAAAACAGATTCTAGATAGTTGTGCGGAATATAAAATGTTAAATTTCAAATATTATAGGGTTGGCTCAATGTTATAGGCCGGCTCTTCTGGACTATAATGTAATCATTCTCTACCTTACTGGGATGGTAGGTTGGTACTTATACCAACTGGATACTTATGTTATGGGTAGGAGAATATCATGTGAACATTTCATACCAGCCTTTTTTATTTATTTTATCAAATACAAAATATTGTATATTTATGAAAATTAAACTATATAGATAATTTATTCTCAGTTAAAGATTAAAAAAAAGATTTGAGAATGATAAATAGATAAAGATCACGATTCTGTTATTATTATTAAAACATATTTCCTTTGTAATGGTGCCGCTGCCACCGACAAACTGCCAGATAATTACAAGCCAAATAACATTAGTTATGTAAATTAGCACAACAACACATTGCCCTTCTCTTATTATTATCAAAGTTATTTTGTAGGTGGGGGCCGTACAAGCATTCTTCATATTGGAGGCGTGAACTATTTATCTGGTCTAATGCTATTGGTTAGTAACCAGGTTTGGATATTCAGTACAGACGTTGGATTTATATAATACATTGTGTAGTAATCTAAGGGAAAAAAATCAGGATGTAATTTTGTCCTTTCGTAGGTTTTTCTATGAAAATGGTGTGTAAACGAAGTTTCTTGATCGCCAAAGTAATATGAAATCCATAGTACATAGGCAACCAATATTTCTACCAGAAAATAAGTTATGAGAGAACGTCTTTTACAAACATTTTTTTAATCATCAAAGGCATTTTCCGTGGTAGCCTGCTTCATTTTGTGGTCATCGACCGGTTTCGGGCGTTCGCACAGATTCACACAGAGCAAAGTTAGTTTCACTCTAACTGAGACGTATTTTTAAAAAACTGAACTCTTAAACTAGGTCAAGGGATGTGGCCAGTTTTTTAAAAATACGTCTCAGTTTGTGTGAAACTAACTTTGCTCTGTGCGAGTCTGTGTTGTCACACTGTCTAAAAAACGCATCCTGAAGATGGGCGAACGCCCGAAACCGGTCGATGACCACAAAATGAAGCAGGCTATCACGGAAAATGTCTCTGATGCTTTCCAGCACTGCGGAACCAACCACCACAACAAATTTTTTTTAATACTATAAAAATTTACAATAATAGATTATGTACAGCGTATTTTTACAATAAGATTTTTGCAAGAAGCGACATAAGTAAGCCAAGTAATGGAAGCTCTCGGCATTTACTGAACTAGTCTCGTTAATAAAACTAATCCAAAATATAGAGGCCAAATCTAAAATAATGGATGTTCTTGAAACTTTTCAGAATTAAACTAATTGCAAAAAAAATCTGGTGTGAAACACTCACACAACTTTCTCTTACTCCAGTTCTCAAAATTATAATTGACTAATTTTATAGTTAGTGTACCAAATTTAATGAAATTCGTCGAAAATTGAAAAAAAACTATCCAGTAAAAGCGCACTTCCGGTTTACTAATTTTCTTGAAACACGGAATTTTAGCAATCTATTAATTTCTAATTAATTCTGTTTGGATGATAGCATTATATAATCAACTATAACTATGATACTCCTCCAAAAGTGCCCTTTAATGAATTTTCCCAGAGAAATGTTTTAAAGAAAAGTTGTAGATCTTTGTATGTTTAGTTTATATATGAAGTTTCAAGAAAATCGCGAAAAAGTGAAAAAATCATTTAGTAAAGTGGTAATGTAAACGCACTTCTGGTTATCTGATTTTCATAAAACTCGGAATTTCAACAACATATTTATAGTTGAAACTTGGTAGTTGATATACCAAGTTTGAAGAAAATCGTCGGAGCCATTTTTGTGAAAAATGCAAAAAAGTAAAAAAACCAACAAGTAAAGTGGGACTTCCGGTTGTGGAATTTTGACAGATGACCCATTGTCAGATGCCATGGTGATATGTAAACGGAATATCAAGTTTCAACTTTCTACCGTTTTACGTTTTTGAGCTATGCTGTTCATATACACATACACACAGACCATTAGCTAAAAACCACTTTTTTGCTCAGCTAAAAACCACTTTTTTGGACTCAGGGGACCTCACAAAACGGATATTTCGGTGAAACTCGCATATGAAAATTGACCCGATACAATACTTCCTCTTACTAGGAGTAAGAGAAAGTAAAAAAGAGGAGCCTAGATAAGCCTAGACCTAGAGAAAATTCAAATGATTCACTCTTATGCAATTCTCAAAATTTTATGGCAAATATAGGAAATTTTATGCAATTTTCTTAGAAAATAGGACATTTTTTTTTTGCAAACATTTAAATTTTTAATAATATTAGTGGAACCTCACATTCTACTGAATTAGTATTTCAGAGGGGGGGCTAACGTCGCAATTACCACTCCAATCCAGATCTCCCTAAAATCAACTTTCCCAAAATAAATTAAATCAACCTATTTTCGCGATAAGCTGCGAATAATTGGTCTTTGCACTTTGGTGATGCTCAATGTTTTATTTCTGAGTTATACTCTTCACAAATAGAGAAAGAGAGAAAGTTCATTCATCTAGTTTTTTTTTAACTCAGAGAACTTAATATACTAATATGTATTTCCTACGATAACCAACTTCCAAAATTTATTGTATCTGCGTTTCTCTTACAGAAGTAAGAGATAATAATATGTCGCTATAAATAGCTTCTCTTTATGGAGCTTGTCCGGAAACAACATTATCCAAATCCATTAGTATTTCATCCCCATCTACTATCTGATTTGATATTTAGATTTATTTAATGATTGTTGTTAAAAACATCATCACAGAGGTCAAAAATCGTTGGAGCGTTGTCTCAAGACAATAACAAAAAAACTTAAAAACATTTTATGTAAAATCGCAATTCCGGTTAACCGATTTCCTTCAAAAAACTAATTCCAGCTATCCATTTAATGCTTCCCAGAAATTATCATATGTTTATAAGAACAACCGTGCACTCACACAAGCACAGACCATTCGTTAGAAATATTTCTTTTCAAACACATGTATTTCCGGTGAAAATTCATTTATGAAAATTTGATACTTCCTGTTACGAGGAAAAAGGGAAAGTGAAAAAAAAAGAAATGGACGCCGAATGGCTGAGTATTTTTGATGCGAGGATTGCAGAACTGTGGTTTATTGCTTGTTAGTGGATTTTTCATTTTCGTTTGATTGAACCCAATCTCATCTTCTCGATGAGCTGATAAGTAAGTTGACGGAATCCAGTTTACGTATTTACTGCAATGATTTTCTGAATAATCAGAAATTATGTGTTCTAAACTGTAAATAATTACTAGTGAAATTGAAGAAATATTCGCTAGTGACTAGAATGATGTGATGTCTGTCTAGTTTTTACAGTTTCACTGTAACGCTCTGTACTGAAGTAGTGGGGATGGTCTAAGAGAAGACGTCGGCAAGGAATGTCCACTTTTAACATCTCTGCCTACAGCAACCACCAGATAACGGTGACTATTACCTTTTATGGATTTATATATATATATATATGTGTGTGTGTGATGAGATGTGATGTATACTGCAACAACGGTGACCCTTTCAATAAACTGACGGAACTAGCTTCATCTAGGTATTTAATGGAAAGAGGCTATTATAAGTTAGTACGAAACTTGACGAAAATTATTTTTCTCTTTCTACTTTTAAGGAAAAGTATTGTGACAGGAAAAATCCGTTTTAATGTCCTCTGAACTAGAAAAAAAATGGCTGTTAGAAAATGGTATGTGTATGTATGTGAACAGCTCATTTTAAAAACGTAAAATCCCAGAAAGTACCCTATTAGGTACCAATTTTGCGAACGGGATTTTTCATTTTTTTTTTTTTGCAATTATCTCAAAATAGGGGTCCAACAATTTTCTTTAAACTTGGTATACTTATTTCACCTCTCCAGATTTTTCAATTTTACTGAAAATACTTGGTTGGAAAAAATTCATTTTAGAAGGGAGTTTCGAGGGGAAATGGTGATGTTAGGGTTCCTTCTAAAGTGCAACTTCTGGAAATTGCACGAATCTTCCAGCTGCATAATATTAAATATGTTGCTAAACAATTCCGAGTTTAAAAAAAATCGATTGACCGACCGGAAGTATGAATTTCCTGAAACAGTTCAGAGGAAGAAGAAGTGACTTTAGTGACTTCCCTCTCTAAAATGTCATTTCAATGTACTGTTCAAGAATGCGAATTTCCTTTACTTTTTTATTTTTATTTTTACGTTTTTCGTAATTAATTTCTAGATAACGATACCAATAGAGTGGTTTCCTTAACTTGGTACGCCAAATTGCTCATTTGAAGACATCACTTCTGTTCACAACTTTTTCCCTAGAATATTATTTTAGGAGGGGTTCTTATGGCAGTTGAGGTGGCACCAAATGCGATGCATTAAATATTTTTTGGGTTGCCCCAATAATTTAATGCAAAATGCAACTAAATATTTAAGGAGAATTTCGTAGTTCATAGAAAATATGTGATTTTCTACTTTTAAGAAAATGTCGTTCACACCGGATTATATTTAATCTCGACCACATAACATCACTATTTTTAATAATTTCATTTTAAATTTGAAATAATATTTCTTTATATTTAGAAATATTAGTATGTTGAATTATATTCACACAGCTTATATCAGAATTCAATATAATTATCGATTTAATGGTTTATATGGAAAGTTCATTTTCCTCACTATATATGCAAAAACACGGTTGAATGAATGACACATCATAATTTATATATATATCCCAGACCTGTCTATATCTCTCCAATCAAGCTATTCATTTGTGAAATAACTCAGGGGAAATTGGATTGGTGTCAAGTGAAGCTACATCCTAAGTAAAAATGTGAATAGAAGGAAATGAAAAAGAAAATGATATTGGTTTACTCTACCGCCCCCTAACGTAGTAAAAAGAAAGAAGTAATATGATATGGCGAACGCGATACAAACACCCGCACAAACTTTTACATAAAAAGACCCTTTCTCTGCCCTAAAATGAAGAACAAGGTAGTCTCCTCACACCTTGGAATTCCCTATATTTTTTTTTTTTTTAAGAAGACTTTTTTTTAAAAAATATCACACCATCAGGCTGTATTCAAAGTATTATTCAATAATAATAATAAGTATAAGCTGAGAATGCGTTACCGTATTAAAGAATATAACTTAGAAAAAAGTGTAACCTTCCGGTTATGATGACGTAAACTTATAACGTCATCAAAAGTGTTCAAGCGTTCTACTATTAATACTTAAACGTTCTCACAATGATAATAATTACAAACAGGCTGTCATAAAAATGTTTTTAATTAAAATGGTAGAATGTCTAATAAAATAAAAAGTTTCAAAAACATTAAAAGAAATACGACAACTGCTCATTTTACCTAACCTATTTTAACCTCTGCCTACTTAAATCATTGGAAGTAATACAGGCCACAGTAATCTCGGCTAATATTCTGCAGATTGACCGTAGTTAGTACTAGAGGTCATTCAATAAGTAAAGAGATAAATGGTATATAGTTTTTAACGTAGAGTAATTAAATAAATATTATAATTATGAAGATTCTTCTCGACCGTTCCTAAATGATGGATAAGGATAGTGAGATTCGTTATTTTTTAATAAATAAAAAAACTTATATTTTTGCTAACATTTCGACAAATAAATTCTTTATCAAGACCTACAACATAAAAATAATAAGCTGGTGATAAAGAGAAGAACCATTTTTCAGCCAAGTCTATTGAAAAATGCACTACAAGAAAAGATTAAAGAAAAGTAAGCAATAAAAAACCACGTGATCCTACTATACATTTAAAAAATTTTTGGCTGATTAAAATAAATAACTAATAACTTTGAATCAAAATTAGACATACAACAGATAATGTTAGCAAATATAAAAAACGAAGCCTATAAAATAAAAATTTAAAAAAATGTATATGAGATAGCAGACTGGAATATGAACTCCTCTGAGGATGGCACGTTTAGTGCTGAAACGTTAGGAGAAATGTAAAAAAATCTGTAAATCACTACATTGTGAAAAAGCAAATAAAAAACAGACTTGGCTGAAAAATGGTTCTTCTCTTTATCACCAGCTTATAAATAGACAACACTTCGGCCTTAAGAAATCAAAAAATTGAAACATAAAAATAATTTACCTATGTTATAATATTATATTATAACATAGGTATAGAATATTATAATTTACCTATGTTTCGGCATAATACATTTATACACTTGTCCTCCCAACTTTCTATTAGTTTGTTTTATGGCGTCTATAAAAAATCGTTGTATTAAAGTGTGAGAGCCGTTTTTCTGTCAATTCCTGATGCCACGTAATGACCACTTGAGGGGAGCCAAAAAATGATAAGAAATCTGATAATGATTTACCGGCTTAAGGTGGATGTATTAGAACTTACAGCAACTTATACAACATAACTTATTCAACCCATTTGTAGAATATAGCAAGATTCGCCCAACATACACCGACGTATTGCTTAAACATGTGGGAGGTAAAAATTTCGGATGATTTTATCCCCGTCAGAAAGTAGAAATCCTATAATAGAGGTTATGTTATCTAAAACTGTAGTAACCGGCAATAAGTTATTTTAAACTGATGACAATTTATGATGTTGCTAGAATCTATTGAAACTATTGCTAGGATAAACTGATTTTGCTGTGTACAAGTCTATGTTATCACACTGTTTTATCAAGATATCCTGATGATGGGTAAACACCTGAAACCGGTCGATGACCACAAAATGAGGCAGTCTATCATGGAAAATATCTCTGACATTGCTACAATCTATTATGGATCCTATAATCATTTTATAACTAGAATAATAACAATTTTCATATTATTTATTATTTATGGGAATTACATTTCTAGGTTACGTTTTATCCTAAGGACAAATATCTTTATGAGGTACGCTCACCATTTATTATCAATCCGTGTGTGTCGTCTTTACTTGTTGAATGATCTCGTTAAATAAAAATATTAAAGCAGAATAACTACAAGAAACATAAAAGACGATGCAATAATCTCAAAAAATTACTATTGTGACTTTACAACAGAATAAAAAAATAAAAATAAAAGACATTTTACTATTTCCGTGATTATCATACAAAGGATGCTGCAGACCTTGAAATAAGAAATGTGATCTTAGTTAAATAATTATCCTCAGTAAATTACACAAAATAATGAATTATAATTATAGAGACAAGCATCAACATAGAAAAAAAGATTAACTTTTACTTTGTAATAAAATTGCTGTAGAGTGAATCGTCATTGCGAGTGGTTCAAATCAGATTTATTTAGTTTTTTTTTTTTTTTTTTAAATTAATTTCTGTCCATTTTTCCACTGCTTTTTCCTTTTATTAATGTGAAAACAATAAAAATGATAATTATGTAATAAAAACTAAAATTCATATTTTCGAACAATAAACTTGAACAAATAAAAAGCGTGCTAAACAAATGTGTTAATGTGCAACGAATAGAACATGAGTATATTGTATAAAATAAATAAAAAGGACAAAATAGAGGGGTAAGGTTAGTTGTTATAGTCAAGTTCAGTGTAGTGTAGCTTGAGTGCAGTGTAGAGAGAGAGCGAGAGAAAAAAAAAGGAGGGAGTGTGGTGGGGCTGGTAGGGGGAGACTTACTACTACAAGGACGAATATACAATACTAAGCAAGTTATTTCAATAGATAACCGCTAGAGTGCAACACTTACATCATTATACTACTACTACCACTACTATTATGGTTAATTAGAAAAACTAATTAATAGATAAGCAATTATAATGAAAACTAAATAATTATAGCGTTTAACAGACCATTTACACATTAACACAGCTGATGTTCAGGTTCAGGTTATATTAACACATTAGGTTTTAGTTTTTAGTTTTTTTTTTTTTAAATTTTATTAAGTTTACAAAGTGGAAAAAAAAGTGAAAAAAAAAGAAGTTATCTGAAAGTAAGGTATTTCTTAGTAGAGTACCGACTTTGATAATATCACAGAAGTTCTATATATATACATAAATATATATCCTGCTCATATATCAGGTGTGATAAGATGTAAATATATACATATATATATGTATATATTTAGGGGAAGAGTAGCTGTTAACTAAACAAACATCTGAGAGGAAGAGTACCGCTCATATCTGCTATATAATATCAGATATACAAATTATGATTGACAATAATACACTTTCACACCACTGTACTCCATTTTTGTTGATAACATTTTTATATTAAAAATATAATACTTACAGAACAATTTGAATCTTATTTTAAATATACATATAATGTTAAATGTTATTACTATGGTTGATTGTGTAAAAAATGGTTGCAGGAATTCATGGTTGCTGACAAACGATAAAATGCACAAAATTCATTACTGCACTTTACAAATATTAATATTTTACTCGTCCTTCACTAGATAAAAATAATCTGGTGTGAAACACTCACACAACTTTTTCTTACTCCAGTTCTCAAAATGATAGTTGACAAATTTTATAGTTTGTGTATCAAACTTAATGAAATTCGTCGAAAACTGAAAAAACTGTTCAGTAAAAGCGCACTTCCGGTTTACTAATTTTCTTGAAAATCGGAATTTCAGCCATCTATTTATTTCTAATTAATTATGTTTGGATGATAGAATTGTATAATGAAAACTAGATAGCACTTTGATGAAAATACTAACCCCACCCCTCCCCAAAAGTGTCTTAAACAAAGAAATTTTCCAGAAGGAGAATGTTATAAATATAAAAGTTGTAGATCTTTGCATCGTTTAGTTTTTATTAGAAGTTTCACAAAATCGATCGGAGCCATTTTTGAGAAGGGAAAGAGGAAAATTGCGCGAAAAAGTGGAATAAATCATTTTGGAGTAAAGTGGTGCTAAAGTAAACGCACCTTCCGGTTATCAATTTTTCAAACTCGGAATTTCAACAACATATTTAATTCTAATTAACATTATTTAGATGGCAGAATTGTCTAAAAACTGAAATAGCACTTTAGATGGAAACCTAACCCCACCCCACCCCCAAAAGTGCCCTTCAATGCATTTTCCCGTAGAAATGTTTCAAATAAAAGTTGTAGCTCTTCGTATGTGTGGTTGATGTTTAAAGTTTAAAGAAAATCGACGGGACATTTTTGAAAAAATGGCAAGAAAGTAAAAAAATCAGTAAGTAAATTGGTACTTCCGGTTGAGAAATTTTTACAGATAACGTAGTGTCAGATCCCACGGTGATCCTTAAACGGAATATCAAGTTTCAACTTTCTACGGTTTTTCGTTTTTGAGCTATGCTGTTCACATACATACATACACAACACACACACACACACATACACTACACACACACAACACACACAGTGAGCCATTTGCTTATCTATAAAAACCACTTTTTGGACTCGGGGACCTCAACAACGGTATTGCCGGTGGGAAAAAGAGGGGAATGGGGGGGAAAACTCAATATCGAAAATTTGACACGATTACAATACTTCCTCTTACTAGGAGTAAGAGTAAGTAATAATCTGGTGTGAAACACTCACACAACTTTTTCTTACTCCAGTTTTCATAATTATAATTGACAAATTTTATAGTTTTGTCTACTAAATTTAATGTAATTCTTAGGAGTTCGTCGAAAATTGAAAAAAATGTTTAGTAAAAAACACTTCCGGTTTATTAATTTTCTTGAAACTCGGAATTTTGACAATCTTTTTAATTCTAATTAATATTATTTAGATGACGGAATTGTATAATAAACTGAAATAGCACTTTAGAGGAAAACTTACCCCCACCCCTCCTCCAAAAGTGCCCATAAATAAATTCTTTCAGAGAAATGTTTTAAATAAAAGTTTTAGATCTTTGTATGTGCAGTTGATATACCAAGTTTCAAGAAAATCGACGGGACATTTTTGAAAAAATGGCAAGAAAGTAAAAAAATCAGTAAGTAAATTGGTACTTCCGGTTGAGAAATTTTTACAGATAACGTAGTGTCAGATCCCACGGTGATAGTTAAACGGAATATCAAGTTTCAACTATGCTGTTCACGTACATACGTTTACACATACATACACACACACACACATTGTTAAAATCCACTTTTTTGGACTCAGGGGACCTCAAAACGGACATTTCTGGTGAAAACTCGATATTGAAAATTTGACACGATTACAATACTTTTTACTAGGAGCAAGAGAAAATAAAAAGTACATTGAGGAGAGAGTGACGAACGAAAAGTGATGCTCTTGGTGATGCACGTAGAATGGTGGCGGTGGCTGATGTGAGTCGCGTGAAGTAGGAAGTGGCTTGATAGAAATCTTCCTTCTAACATAAGGATTTTTGTCAAGAAAGCGAGAGGTAATTGGGTTCAATTCAAATTCACACTTGATCTTTTGTTCAAGTTCTACCAGGGGCGACACGATAATGTGGTTTCAATCAAAATTGATCAACCGGAAATTCCATTCTACTGAAAAAATGTTTAGTTTTATTTCTGTTTTTTTTTTTTTACAATTTTCCTGAAAAATTCAACGATTTTTCCTTTAAACTTCGCTGACATTCTAACTTATACATATGCAGAGCTATAAATTTTGTTTGAAAAAACTTGCCTGAGAAAGATTAATTAAAAACACTAAAGCCAAACTGCGTAAAATTATGTGTTGACAAATCTCTCATCAAATAATATCAACAAAGCCCCTTCAAATTTATTAAATATACTATAAACCTCAATTGATAAAAACATTGATATAAGCCATATATAAAATTAGTGATTATAAATAATATCGATCTTATATAAAATTTTCCATGATAGTTCAGAGCTATAAATGTTTATATACGTAATACTCCAGTATATTTATATTTAGATAATGTACTTAACAGTCGTAAATAATTTCATTGTAATTTTATAAGAAATATCTTCGTTTTTGTAAAAAAACTTAAAAAACAAGAAAAGAAATAGTGTAAAATATAAGGTGAAAATAAAGTTTTTTTAGAAGGAAATAGACCGTCACTGATTGGGCGTATCGTGGAGTGAATTGTTAAAGCGACACAACTCATTACAGTTAAACAATGATTTAAAAAAAAATAAAAAAAAAAAAAACGTTTTCTGTACGTTCTAGTAAAAAATAGAAATTCACACTGGGAAACTAATTTAACCAATCACAAAGAAAAAACAAAACAAACAAACCTCTCAAGTGAAAATGAATGAGCTTTATATTTTCTCTTATTGGTGTGAAAATCATGGTGTTAATGGTGGAAAATTTTTGAAATATAATTTTCCATGTAAATATATGTTTGAGGACCTCAGAGTGAGAAAAATAACATTTTTGATGACTAGCTGTGTACTCGTAAGTGAACGAAAAGAGGTATCTCAAAAACGACAAAGTAGCTGGTAGCCTTAAATTTCACATATTCTGTTCGGGTGTGACAATCGGAGATGACATATTAGTATCGATCAAAATTGCAATTTTATTGAAGTTTTATTCTTTCAGTTTTCCGCTATTTTCTCGTAAACATTTCCAAGAACAGGCCTTTTTTTAGACAATTTTTCTCGGAAAAATGATTTTTTTGGCAATGATCTGTTGCTTCTAAAGTGCTATTCCGGAAATATATATGTTAAATAAATATCAAATTTTACAATAAAATCCAGTAACAGGAAATACGACTTTACAACATCGGTTTCTCAGCTTTTCGGGATTTCCTCGAAAAAAAAAAAGACTTTGTAGATTCCTTAATAAGTGGATTCATAATAAATGCTATTAAGAGTCTTTATACGTAGAAAGACCTCAGCTTGTATAAAATTAGGGTCAAGAATAACGAATAGCTTCCCCGTTACACAAGGCTTCAAAACAGGACTGTTGCCTCTCATACTTATTGTTTAACATCTATATGGAGCACGTACTGAAGGACTGCAAGAATAAATGTGGTGGAATGGGAGTAAAAGTTGGCAACGAGTTTTTGTTTATTTTGCAGTTTGCCGATGACCAGACGGTAATAGCGTCGGGTGAGGAGGATATGTCATACATGATGCGGAATACATGATGCATATTCCAATGGCAACCTGGTCGTTAACAGGAAGAAAATAGAATTATTTGGCGATAAATTCGCATGTAATCAACTCGAAATTAATGACTGGCCTGGAATGACTGCTAAGAAGCAAAGAAATAAAATATCCTGGAATGGTAACCCACTGAGAGGGATGTCTGGTGAAAATAAACCAAGGAAAGAAGTGATCAGAATTCTGAATTCTGTGCTTTCGAGCAGGAACATCAATAGTGGAAAAAAAAAATGATTAACCTTTCTATTTTACTGGGCACGGCTCTATAAGATTGTGAGGTCTGAAAGATTGCCTGCAGTGGAGATGCGACTTCTGGAGACGGAGCTGTGGGATGTCTAGGGTGCAGAGAGTACCAAACGTGGAAATTTGACGACGACTTGGCCTTGAAATAAATCTCCTCCCCAACATCGAAGTGAGGAGCCCTGAATAGTTTGGACTCGTTGTGTTCATGGAAACGAATAGATAGCCTAAACGAATAATAAATTACATGCCGAAAGAACGGAGACGAAAAAGGCGTCCAAGAAAGGCATGGACAGAAGACATACAGGTAGGATTGGAGCGATAAGAAGAGGTGGAGGAGGGGAATTTTGGGAATCGGAATATGGTTTATCAGCAGCAAAAAAAAAAAAAAAACAAGATTTCTATACACTTGATACTTGATACATTTTCACACTATACACTTGATAACACCCTGGCTATTTTACATATAAATACAGATGGTGTGGGCGCGTTTGTATTACTGTTAGCTCTTAGGAATAGCTGCTGCCTGAATTATTATAGCTACGTTGTAAACTATATCGTAGCGCCTATATCTCTCCTTGAAACAAGTGAGAAATCAGTACAGAGATTAGCATCATGTCATAGATCGTCCAAGAAAGCTTAAATTAGCTTCTTTTTTTTTCACAGAAGAATGTAAATGAAAATGGAGAGTTTATATATATGGAGTTAGCATATCGAGTTTTAAGGAAAAGATTGGAGCCTTTTCGAAGAAAATCTATTCCAGTAAGTTCTGTTTGACGGAGTTTGAGTGCGATCTTCGATTAAGTGACATGGTGCCGCCTAAATCGAATATCATATATAAGCTACCTGTGATTTTTATATTTTTATAAATCAGTAAAAGAAATTAAAAATTAAATCTGACCTTGTCTACATTACTATGTCCCGTTATACTAGAACTAAAATGATAATAAAACTCAGTTGGGCTAGAAAATATATTATTCAATGACTAGATTGTTTTGCCTGTATCTTTCTGCGCATGCGGACATCTAAACTATAAAGTGGAATCACAATAATAATAAAATCAGAAGAAAAAAAAACTTTGTGAAAGAAGCGGCGATATGCAAACGATATTTCTTCAAAACATTAAAGACAACTACTTTCCACCGAGCTGAAGTTTTATAAATAAATAGTAAGAAGGAAACTAAAGCTAACATTGCACACTTGGTTGAAATAATGCATCTTCTAACTACTTGCATACTGTATTAGATATTGTAATTTAAATAACTTTAGTTTCTAAGTTTATATATATTAGATGCACGTATAAAGTTGAGAGAGTTATATTATATGAATAAATTACGGGACATACATATATTCTAGCAAATTATGAAGACTATTTTATGCAGAATAAGTCGTATTTCGCATTTTTATTATACTGGAACGAAAATGTATGTAACCAAAATGTTCATTGCTTTCTTAATTTTTCCTAAAAGGAAGTATATTGAGATTATGTCACATTTTTAAAATCCCCTTAGCTCGAATCGATTTGGATATCACATACGATAGAAAATTCTCGCAAATGTAGTGGAAGAAAGAAATAAAAGAAAATAATAGTTTTGAAAAATAGTTTAGAATATTTTATAGTATCAAAAATACAATTTTGTTAATATTTTAAATGTATCTTAGTGCAGTGAAAAGAGTCTGGTACTGTAATTTGGGGTCGTTGCTATTAGGGAAACAAAGGCACAAAAATCCGTTAAATTAATACAATGCAACTTGGCCAACTGTTTTGTTAGAGAGAGCATTCCTTCAGGACAGTCTGTCTTCTGCCTTCAAACAACACAGTCTGCATTCTGCTTCCAAAGCCAGAACACTCATTCAGGAATCGTTCTCTAAAAATCAGTGGCAGTTTCACAATATATTAATAAGTTTATAATATCAAATAACTTGTAGTTATTATTTTGAAAGAATATATTCAAGCAGTGGTGACTACTTTCTTAATTATTCTTATTACTTCTCTCTTAAACATATATACTTACAAGCCCTTTTACTAAACCGCTCGTGCTACTACAAACATACCACACCAAAAATATTTCAGAAAAAATTACTCAACCAAAGTATTAGTTGACTTTAGGCACAAGTAAATCTTCTAATGATTTTCTCTAAAGTTCGTAAACATTACGTAATTAATAGTAATCAATTAATTTGATTAAAATAATTTTTCTTGGGAAAATGAATATCGGGCGGAGGTTCTTGGGGGTTAGCTTCCCTCTAAAGTCCCACTTCAGAGGGAAATTAAGGTTCGATTACCTATATTATATTAAGATCGAATAGAATCATTGATGGAATTCCAGATTTAGAGAAAATTGTTTAGCCGGAAGTGCGACTTTACAGAACAGGGGTTCTTTTTTAAGTTTGATGCCAATAAATCCCGCTTTGTTTTTAACAAGCAGTTTTCTTTTATTGGTTGTAACTTTAATACTCTGGAGATTAGAAGATTGTGAGGTGATCTGCTGTTTTTGAAGAAGCTATTGTATATTGAATTTGACTGTCCGGAGCAACTCGCTACCATTACTTTGCATGTGTCTTCCCGCTGATCGCATGGTTCATTATGTTTCAGTTGTTCCTTTTTATATATATGCTAACAACGACGTCATTTCAAGAATTTATAAACAATGGAATGATTATGTTCCTGGCAATGATTTCCAAACTTTGACTTCATTGTTCAGGTAATATTTTAATTATAGAGAAATTTAATGTTATTTCTTACAGCGTTCTCAATGTATACTTTATAATTATTACTGTAGTACTGACTTCAAGCATAATTAGCGATAAACGTTGTTGTTGCAATGTAAATAAATAAGTTTATTTGGAATTTTCTCGAAAATGGGGTTACAACAATTTCATTTAAATTCTTGGGGATATTAACTGCAGGGATAAAAATGTATCACTTTTATTTGAAGCATTTTTCCGGGAAGATATTTCGCTCGCGTCAGCGTTTTGTAATGATACAGGATTGATGTGAGGCGTTTTTACGGGATGCACGATGGGCCCAGCTGAGTTCTAAGTGCTGAACCTCCTTTTGGAGACCCCGAGTTTCAAATTTGATAGATTAGATTAAAAATAAGATAAAACCCCTCCCACCTTATTTTACGCAAGCCCATTTAAACTTTATAAACATCAGAATTATAATAAAGTCCATGTGCGTGTTTCACACCAGATTTTTTTCAACTTCATTGACATTAACAAAATTGTATTAAATTACCTTATTATATTTCTTAAAACCTAAAAGAACAAACGTTTTTTTAATATAAAATCTATTATCTTCTTCGTGCAATAATTCCTAAATTTAAACATATTTAGTGACACCTAACTAATGCAGATACTATTTATCTTCCTAAAAGTAACAGTTCTATGAGATGGGAGACTTTGGAACATATATTTCCAATGAAGATAGATATTTGTTGTATAAAGGAAGTGGCTGAAACGCTGTATGTCTACCGGCAATCTACTGAAAGGTTTGCTAAAACCAAAGTAGCTTGCCTGTAAACACTAACGATCTCTGCAAGTCCTATGCAAACTGAGTGCAGAGCGTCTCAAGTATCTGGGCAAGATCTATGGCCCTCTACGGGGATTTCCAATGGAGACTGAATCTATAAAATCAAATATATCCTAAGTATAAGAGAAAACAAAATGAACTTAAGCAAAATAGGCATCCGACACAATAGAACAACTTGTACCTTGTAAAATAGTAATACTTACTAGTAATAAAAAAAAAAGATCCTATAATATGGACTGTGTAATAGTGTAATCATGTAAGCACCGCTAATAATAATATACTACACCACTTACCAAAAATCTCTATTTTTTTTATTTAGTTACGTAACTCTTTTGATATCATTATTTTCTTGATTAAACACACACAGCATACATACCTAAAAGAATAACAACAAAATTACACATTATTCTACATAACTTAACAAAGCACGAAATTACATATATTTACATCTTTTTAAAGAAAAACAGATAAGATACATATTTGGGTTTGAAATTCATAAGAGATAGTTCCATGAAGGAAGTTTGGAGGGAAGGGGAGAAGTGAGAAAGCAAGGATAAAGTTATTTAGTTGTGAAGTGGTGAGAGGGATATAGTTGTTAATATAGATATATATTTATGATGATGATGGATAAAGGTGGCAGTGTGATTTGAAGGTAACGATAGAGCAGGTTATTTACGTAGATGTATACCATACATTTAGTGATTGTATACAATTAGCAATAAACATTCGATAACAGTATGTAATGTTCTCTTTCAAGGTAACCCCACTTTAAGATATATGAAATACTGTTGAAAATTGTTTATATATATTTGTTTATTTTATATATATATATATATATATATATCCGTCCAAGCATGCTTCATTTTTTTGGTTCAGTTAGGCTTCGCATTCTCATTCATAACACAGTATACTACTCTGACGATGGATGAAAATACGAAACCGGTTAGAACCAAAAAAAATCAATCATGCTCAAAATCAAGGAAGGATAAAATTACATATGTTATCCAGCATTGCGTACCCAACCATCTGTTCAACTCCACGAGGATTTCCAACGGAGACTGAATCTATAAAATAAAATATATACGTAATATACGTTTGTACACGTAATATAATATTAAGAAACCAAATTTTATTATTTTATTCCACTATTATTTTTATTTCTGAATAGCGTTCTGTAAGACCAAAATCGACTACAACTGAAGAAATCATCGTAAACGTTCACAAAACAATTATGAATGGTCGGCGGTTAAAAGTGACAGAGGTAGCTTTTACTGAAATCTTAGGGATGAGAAAATTGTCAGCAAGATGGGTGCCGTGTTTCTCTCCAATCCAAAAGCGGCAAGCGTGATGGATGGAATCGGAACAATATTCGACTCTCTACGTATCCAACCTAACAGACTTTTTGAGGCGGTTTATTAGTGCGGACGAAACCTGGAAATCTGGAACCTGAAACAAAACAGCAATCGAAATAGCGGGCAAGTAAGGGAGGACCAACGCTGAAAAAGGCAAAAGCCGGCCCATCTGCAGGAAGAGTCATGGCCACAATTTTTTGGGACGCTAAAGGAATCTTGTTGGTGGATTATCTAGAAAAGGGCAGGACGATTAACACCGAATATTATTCTAACTGTTTTGGACCATTTGAAGCAAAAAAAATTCAGGAAAAAAGGCCAGGTCTGGCGAAGAAGAAAGTTCTGTTTGATCAGGACATCGCTCTCAGTGTGATAGCTAATATTCATGAATTGAAGTTTGAAGTTGTACTGCAAGCACCCTATTCACCAGAATTGCCCCCCCCCCCCAGGATTTTGGAAAACCTAAAAAAATCCCATGCTGGGAAGAAATATGGATCCACCTCAGGGACGAACGTTTATTTATAAATTGAATTTATGTAATTATTTTTGTTTCTTCCTTGTTGGGCAGACTTATCACACATCCTCCTCTTATAATCAATTAGAAAAACCTCTATTTTCCCGGGGCAAAATTCATTTAAGGTGGTTTTGGGGGAGGCTTTCTCTGAAGTTCATTTCAATACATTATACGATCCAATCATCCATATAATACGTATTAATGAGAATTTAATATTTTGCCAAAATTCCAAGTTTGGAAAAAATCGGAGTAGCGGAACTGCGTCTTTTTGGCCTAATTATTTCTCGGTTAAACACTTTTAGTTAAATGATACCAGGTAAAACTCTTATAAATAAATAAATAAATCAACCAGTCAAAGCTATGTAAATTTCAGTAAGAGGAGGAAGTCGCGTGAATGTTTCATGCCAGATTTCTGATTTCCATAACAAGTCAATGACGGATTCAAAGCCAGCTGTAAATTACCTAAAACTGAAAGTTAAAGTACTAGAAAAAGGAATCAGACCAAGAAACCTGTCACTCTGTATGAATATAGGGTGGCTGGATTTCAAAGTAACAAATAAGGAAGCTCCAAAAGTTCATGAAACAAAATAACCTAGATTATGTCAGAGTCTCGTGAGAATTGAGTAAATAAAATAGAATTTACTGTGTACATTATTATTCTTTGTTTTCTTGTTCAAACAATATCGGGAGGGAACTAAAAAAGACACACGGTAGATTTATAAAGTTATCCTAAGGACATAAAATGGAAGGTGACGTTTTATTATCAGTATTATTACTTTTGTTGGAATCAGGATAAATCAATTGTTTTTTCTTTTACATTCTTTCCGGAAATAGTTCCACCTGACACTTTGCAGAATAAGATAATGTAAATTATATTTAGAGAAGCTAAACTCTTAAAAAAACCGTACACACATTGCCTTGCCAAAAAGCGTCGGAGAGGTCCTGGGGGCGAGGACCCAGCCCCAAACATTTACCCACTTCCCTATTGTAAAGTGGACAACAAACAAATTACTACAAAAAACAAAGTTTTGTTTATTATCCAGTTTTATGAAATGTGCATCTAATACCTGATTTTGGCAGATTATTTAATGAAGAAATTTGGGGTGATTTGCTTCATTTTGTGGTCATCGATTGGTTGGTGAGCTTTGTGCATTCTTTGACATCATTCTATTTAAGAGGATAACCTGAAGATGGAAGGGCGATTGAAGCATGTCCATGGCTACAAAAAAATACACTACTTCGGAAAAAAAAGCTCTGAAAAACAGATCTTTAGAAACTTCATTAAAAATGAACACTAGATCCAAGGTCGAAGATTTTAGCATGGCTTTCTATCGAAACTAAATTACTGACGTCACCACTAATATGATCATTTATTTGAAATAATTTTGTCATGCCTAGGAACCATTGCTTTTGCAAAAAGGTTGCTTTGTTCTCAGAAAATAATAGAAACATTTTAACGAACGCTCCTAGCTATCTTGGATAGTGTCATTAAATTTTAATTTCTCTCAGTTATTATTAATAAAATTTAAAGTATAAAAGATTAAATATAAGTAATATTTTTTACTTCTTGTACTTTAATCAATCTACATTTAGTTAGAAAAGTAATAAAAATTAAATAATAAAAATACTGAAAGAAACTAAAAAAGTGTTTAAAGAATAACAATAACAATAATAATAAAATTATTTAGCCAGCGTGACTGGCAAACGGAATATTACTTTTGTCCTTTTTTTTTCTGAATATTCAAACAGGAAATATTACAAAACAATATACTATAAAATACGGCGTTACTAATATTGAAGAAATTCGTTTGTAACAGTGTGACCACCAACACACCACAAACTATAAATATCCCTTTTTTTACATCACAATAGAATTTTTATAATACTTGCAGTAGTAAATACAGGCATTAATTTTTTTAAATTATTTTTATTTTAAATCTGCTGTGAAACATTCACAACCTTTCTTTTACAGTAATTAATGAATTATTATAAAATTTGCAGATTTTCTTTATACTAAAAATTTGTTATCACTTGCTCCAACATAAATATAGAGATTATGGGGTACATGGCATTATGGGGTACATGGCAGATATTATTGGAGTTATTTAGATTCCACAAGTCAGTGCCAATAACAAAGGGCAAATCCAAATTACTATTGAAATGTTACGTCACTAGTTCTCCTTTGTCTTACATAAAATAAATTTATCCGAAAAAGTGGTTCAAATAAAAGTGAAACGATTTTATATATGCAATTAAAATTATAAGTTTAAGGAAAATCATTTGGTCGTTTTTTGAGGAAATTCCCTCCAAAAAAACTCTAAAAACCAATTCTGTAAAGTTGCATTCCGGTTAACAAATTTTCCTCAATTTTCGAATTCTTGCAATGCTTCTAAATGTAACCTTATTATTTTAGGTAACATACTTTAGCCTAGAGGAAAGCTTTTCTTGGGGGGAGGGGGGCTGTTGCATTGCGACCTACACGGTCTATTGTTACTAATACTCTAATACTTTATTCGTTGCTATGCCTCTCGATGACGCAGGCTAGTCCACAGCATCCCATCAGGTGCCATGGGCAAACCTCTAACCTACAGCACCTCCACCAGGTTAAGATTCCTATAGAATCTTAATATTCTGGAGAGCTCTAGGGAGGGTATGTTCCCTTCTCTTTCTGGTAACTACCCAAGTTCCTGAATCTTCTCTGAATGGCAGCATCACAGTCCGTTAGGAGATGTTTTGAAGTTTCCTCCATCTCCCCACAGAATCTGCACACGTTGCCACTCTCCAAGCCCAGCTTCGTCAGGGTACAATGTCCCGTGAGGAAACCGTAAGAATGTGGAGCTTATACTTACTATAGCCGATGCATGTTTCCGACCTCCCTGGGTTATAATTCCCCAAGCAGACCCTTGCCTGCCTCAGTTCTGGGAAGGAGTACAGAGTTGAGACCTCCTTCGTTTCCTCCTCCTTCTTGAGTTCCTCTAGGAGAGACTGGTCGCTGACCCCACAAAATGGTTCAGACCCATTTAACGGAGACGCAACAAATTTCCTTGCCAGAGAGTCGGCCTTCTCATTTCCTTCAATGCCAACATGCACTGCCTCCCAAAAGAGGGTTACTTTGTTCTCCCTGCCCAGGACATTAAGCTTACCTAGGCATTCCGAAACCATTTTAGAGCTTATACGAGGGTGGTTTGAAAAGTTCTCGAAATCACCGCTAGAGGTCAGTGCTGGAGCAACGGGTTCCCGCGCAATAATCCACATCCTTTGTGAGTGAACACGTGGCGCGTCAGTGCTCTTGCTGTAGGAGAGTGGTAGTGACGACTCTTTGTTGTTGTTCCCGCGTAGTGATTTGTGACAATGGAAAAAACTGAGATTCGAGCAGTGATTAAGTACTTTGTAAAGAAAGGTATGAAAGCAAAGGAAATTCATGCCGACTTTCAGAACACACTGGGGGACTCTGCTCCTTCATATTCAACTGTTGCCAAGTGGACCAGCGAGTTTAAATTTGGTCGGGAGAGCTTAGATGATGATCCGCGTAGTGGACGGCCAAAAGTGCTACGACCCCAGAATTTATCACAAAAGTGCATAAAATGGTCATGGAGGATCGTCGACTGAACGTGCGAAAGATTGCTGAAGCTATAGGGATGTCATCTGAACGGGTATATCACATTTTAACCGAAGAATTAGGAATGAAAAAATTATCGGCAAGATGGGTGCCGCGGCTCTTGACATTGGACCATAAACGCACCAGATTGGAAATGTCCGAACAAAGTCTGGCCCGTTTTTAGCGCAACCAACAAGATTTTTTTGCGCCGGTTTGTGACTACAGATGCAACTTGGGTCGACTACTATACCCCAGAGACAAAACAGCAGTCAAAGCAGTGGAAACATGCTGAGTCACCACCACCAAAGAAAGCAAAGGCAGTACGTTCGGCCGGAAAGGTCATGGGCCTCAGTTTTCTGGGATGCAAAAGGCATTCTGCTGATAGATTATCTTCCTACTGGCCAAATAATTACGGGGCAATACTATGCAAACCTCCTAGACCAACTACAGGAAAAGATACGCGAAAAAAGGCCTGGTTTGGCAAGGAAGAAAGTCATCTTTCATCAGGACAACGCCCGCCCGCACACAAGTGTTATTGCCATGGCAAACTTCATGAACTGAGGTACGAATTGTTGCCACATCCACCTTATTCACCTGATTTGGCACCATCAGACTTTCATCTCTTCCCCAAGCTGAAAATTTTCCTCGGTGGACGGAGATTTCCTACAACGGAAGAACTGACAGCCGAATTGGAAAGGTACTTTGCAGGCCTGGAGGAATCTCATTTTCGAGATGGGATAAAGGCATTGGAACATCGTTGGACCAAATGCATTAGTCTACAGGGAGACTATGTTGAAAAATAAAAGCACTTCCACCAAGGTAAGACACTTCTTTCTAGTACATTCCGAGAACTTTTCAAACCACCCTCGTAACATGGGAGTTTAGTACTCTACTATCGGAAAGGATTACACCCTTCTGGTTCCGATATTCTCTGTCGAGGTTAAATTGAACTCATCTTCCAACTGCATGAATTCCTGCCTGGAAGATGCTGGGAATCTTACCCATGGGCTCTGAGTATTTGATTCTTGGCCCAAACATCACCGCCTCAGTTCCCTCGGGGGTCTTCGATCCATCTGTATACCATTTTATGGCATTTTCTTTGGTACCAACCAACTTCTCATCTTTTCCTTGGGCCACCTAACTTCAGAGAAACATTTTTAATGAAGCTGTACTTCTTGGTCATAACGCCCTTAGGGAGGTTCCTGGTGAGGGATCCGTTATAGGGATCATCACTCCGTAGCCCTTAGGCCCCATCCCTTCCCTAAAAATCCTAAGCAGGGCTTCCTTAGTTGCCCTCTCCATCACAAGGTGCAAAGAGGAACAAGTCGCCCTCCCATCACATAGAAGGACAGGTTCTCAAAAGCTTCTCTTTACCGCTCCCCCAGAAACCCAAAAAAGCAATTTTCTTGAAAAATATTTTAAATAAAAGTCCTAGAGATTAGTCAGAGAGGTAGTAAAAAAAAAAGTTTAGGAAAAATCGTTGAAATCATTTTCGACGAAATCACCAAAAATCTGAGGAATTAAAAATTACGAAAACATGCACGTTTGGATGATACGATTTTGTCCGAAACCTTCATGTTAGATACGATGGTGGTATCTAAACGGTATATCAACTTGTAAGATTCCTGCTATTTTTCATTTTGATGATATTTTGTTCACACGAAACACACAGATCATTTGATAAAAAAACTATTTTCGTACTCATAGTGTGGCAATTCTGAATGTAATTTATTCAATAAAATTATTTTTTTTCATGATATTCACATCAGTTGATCGTAAAATCAAAAAAAGATGAAACATTAACCACTTTTGTTTTTGCCATTTCATCTTTTCGAAATTCCATAAATCATGAACTTTTGAATAAATTAAAAAAGAGTATATGGGGAAAATAATTAAATTTATAATTAATTATTTTAAATGAAAAGAATTTAACTTATTCTAAATAAAAAATAAAAAAATAAGGAAGTTAATTTCTTAAACAAAGAACGAATAATTCCAAGTCAATAGATCAGTCAGTCACAATAATAAAGGCAAAAAGTGCAGAACGAAATAAAATACACAATATAAAGAAGTTCGCAGCGAGAAGTACAACAAAGACTGATGGAATACATAAAGGAAATAAGCTATTTTAGTAGCGAATTGCAATGGTTAATTATCACGATTTTTAAGGATAATTTTCAATTTATTCTACTTAAACTTATTTCATGGCCTTGGGGCCACTGAATGAAATGGAACTTCTTGTTCAATACTAGGCTGCTCTTCTCACCACTCTCTTCAGTTTTATTTCCTCTCTCTTCCTATTTGTCAGAGGAAGTACTGCAATCATGTCAAATGTTTGAAATGGAATACCAAGAAGTTCACTTTCTGAACTCACTTGCACTTTTTTGGACTCATGGAACCTCAAAACTTGTATTTCTGGTCGAAAACTCGATATCGAAAATTTGACACGAATACTTCCTACTAAATGGCAAGTTAGAATAAATAAAAAATTAAAAATTGCTAACCATTTTAATAACAAATTTGTTAAAGCTAACTACAAATATTTATTGGATTAAATTATACAATACAGAAGTAGTTAACATTGTAACTAAAGGATATTTGTTGCTATTGTAAACTAAAAGTAATTTATACATCAAATGTTCACTGTCCGAGAAAACTGGGTTACACTGTTCAAATACAAACAATTTGTTCGCCTGATCAATTAACTATAACAGTACATGTTGGGACAAGTTGAAATCTACAATTCAGATGTGTATGTCCTCTGGTAATGGTCAACAATGTAACAGTGAAAACAGATGGAAAAAACATTAAACCGAAAGAGAGAGAGAGAGAGAAATAGAAAAACGTTGGAAAAATCGAGAAAAGAAAAGAAGAGCGGGAAGGAGAGTGGGGTGAATATTAATATTCCCTGGTGGTACAGCAGGACATACGGCCGACCATTTTACGATTCGTATTTCCCATATTAATAACATATTTAAACACACACACACACACACACACACACACACACACACACAAAACATTCTAAAACATATTTCTGAATGCACAAAATGTGTTCAGTTTGATCGGCCCGGTTTTTTTTCACCTCCCAGAATTTATTTATTATTTTTTAAATATTATTTTCAAGTATTACTGCCAGTTAAAAACATTTCTTTATGTGCCGCGATGGGTGTTGTATTATGGAGTGAATTTTGAATATTTAATCTACACAAAGGGACTATGAACAAGGAAAGCTAAGGTTGAGAATTCTAAGTTGACTATGTAGTGCTCTCCACACACTCTTACAACAAATAAGAATTTTTATGAAAGGGCCAGCTGCAGAACGCCCTACTCACTCGTCACTAAAGGAAACCATCTAATTCACTGCATGTCCGCTAGGGAGCTCCTATTCCGTCCGCCGTCTCCCGTAACTGTCTTATAATTTACACAAAAACTTACGGTTTACATATATCTACTCACAATAAGAGAAAGTAGAAAAAAAAGAAAAGTAAATTTTCATTTACGTCTTAAATTGCTCTCGCAGATAAGATAATTAAAGTTAAATGTTTAGAAATGTAATTTTCCCTAAACATAAAGTTTAACAAGACATCTGTCATGACATTTTCCACGCAGTAAAATAATTATGATTTTGATTCCAAAATGAACTTAGTGTAAAACATCTTCCAATTAAATTAAAGAACAATTATTGGACTTTTCCAGCAAAATTAGGTAACCTTTCAAACGCAGTGGCGAAACTAGGGGTTACAAGACCCCTCCAGCTGTAGATAACTTTATTTTTGCAAGACACCGCTACAATTTATTTTTAAAAAATTACACATTGCAAATTAACCACAAATTAATTTTTGTATTTTTAATTATAAATTTTATTTGGATTTTCCTTAATATGTATTCTTCTTCTATTGTAGCTATACAGCCCAACCAAGATGGGCTTTGAATTCCCTCATCAATTTTGACCAGACATCCCATAGATCTGCTTTCTTTTTCCAATTTGCAAACTTCAAAACCTTCAAATCATCCTCAACCACCTGCAACCACTTTCTTCTGGAGCGCCCTTTTTTTCTTATGCCCTACGTCTTTCTGAGTAGGATTATTTTGGGCATTCGATCAGCTGACATTCTACATTTATAACCGGGACAGCTTAGTGGAGGAGACTTTGCAAATTTACAATATCTTGCCTTTTTATCAAAGAATCTAATTCCCGATTGTTTCTCCACTTCCAAACATTAGACGTTATCTACTAGCCATGGCCCATAGATTTTCCTCAGTACTTTTCTTTCAAAAACACGTTAGGCTTCTTCTTCTTCTGATAAATTTAGAACTCATGACTCTGCTCTCCTTATGTCTACTCTACCGCTAAGATCAGTGGCTTAATACAATCTCAGTTTGATGACATGTGAAAGTAAACTTGATTTTGGAAGCCGGAGATGAGCACAAAATATGCTATTTTGCATATTTGTATTCTTTTTCGTATCTCCTTGCTACAAGTGTCACCATTTGTGGAGATTTCGGCAAGGAAACTAATTAAAACTACTACACTTCCGAATGTAGTAGTTAACCCTAACTGCCCCAGTTTCATACTTAGAAAGATCTCTTGTCGCATCTACTGTTGACATGACTTCTTCATGTATTTTGTTTCTTATCATTTATAAGAAGGTCTATCTTTTGATCGAAAGTTTCTTCGAGAGCGATTTTCATTCTGGCAAATCTGCTGTAAACTGTGAAATTTCCTCTTGGCTCTATGTTCTTTATGGCAGTGTGTAGTGCCAGATTAAAGAGTACCGACAGAGAATCTCTTTGTATTCCTTAATATGTCATACAAGATAAATTTAAGGAGATGTATTTCGATAATCACATGTATACTAAAATAAATGGGGGAATATTTAACTGTACTACAAAACGCGTCCATCTAACGGCATATTCAGCGCGGCAAAAGTGTCGCGCATTTTTTATCAGTTTTTCGCATAATTACACAATAAATAATAATTCAGCGAACAGGTGGCTGCTCTTTGATGTTTCATTCTCTCGTTACCTTCCGGCGAAAAAAAAGAAGAAAAATACTCTAAAAATTTGTGTTCAATAAATGAAGTACATTTAAGTCTAAAAGTTGTTTTAATAAATAAAAATGATAATTCAATCAATATTAACAAACCGTTCATTGGCAAATATAATAAAAATGCTGTACTTTAATATAATTTAATTTTATAAGTACCCAAATAAGAATTGACCCTTGGGGCTGGAATTAAAAAAAAAAATACATTTATCTTAAAGTACTTAAGTATCCATCATTACACTATATATTTGTTGTATTGTAGTACATTCACTTATGCTATTAACATTATTATTATTATTATTATTATTATGATAACGAAAATGCACAACAACAAAAGCAAGTAAAATAATACAAGTGATAAATATAACATAACAGGTACGAATGCAAACATGATATCGGTGGAATTACATATTCTGTTATTCATTAAATATTCTTTACGATATTTGTTGTGCTGGTTGGTTCCGCAGAGCTGGAAAGCACAAAGACATTTTCCGTAGTAGCCTGCTTCATTTTGTGGTCATCGACCGGTTTCGGGAGTTCGCCCATCTTCAGGATGCGTTTGTCAAACAGTGTGATAACACAGACTTGCACAACAGAGCAAATTCAGTTAAAACATTCACATTGTACCAACTAAATTTACTAGAGTGTATCAACTGTATTTGCTGTATGCAAGTCTATGTTATTACGTATAATGTTTGACAAAAACATCCTGATGATGGGCGAACGCCCGAAATCGGTCGATGACCCTCAAAAAGAAGCAGGCTATCACGACCGGTTTCGGGCGTTCGTCCATCTTCAGGATACGTTTGTCAGACAGACGTTTTTTATTATCCTCTCCCCCCAAGTATGATTTTGCAGAAAAATACTACTCACACGCAGCCTGTTCAAAGCCAATTTCTTTTCAAAGGAAATCTAGCTCTCAGCGTCTATTTCAATTATTCTATACATTCTTTTAAAGTAAAACTTAGAACTAGTATATACTATATTATGTCAGCAAAGTATTTAATATGTTGTCTTCTGCCAATAAAATGAAAAATACAATGAAACCATTTCAAAGAGAATCTGAAGGACGACTTATTGGTGAGTCAGATATTTATAGACATAATTAAAAAATTGAATTTATAGTTTCTTTTTTTTTACATTAAATTATATAAGCTTCCATTACTTTGTACAATATACTTAATTATCCCATTAAGTTGTTATAATTGAGCATAATAAGGACGAGTAGAGAGGGGGCTGTAGTAGAGTTTGTAGTTGTGAGCGAGCGTTTTATAGAAATGAAATTTTGTTTATTTGTATTTTATCTTACTTATCCATATTTTATAGAATTGGTTGGGGCTACAAAGCCAAATCCTCCCAAATGAACCAGAATAGTATGATTACCCATAAACCCAAATAGTTGGAACACAACAATCAACCTTCCTGAGGCAGAACTAAGTATTTAGGGTCATGTTGTTATTAAATAGGTGACGCCAAGAACTATGAGGATCATGGCTAGTCCATTTTCCTAGAGGAATGAAGGATTCTATTTTTATTGATACTATTTAAAGGAATAAGTGATTGGATTGGAAGAAATGTTTAATTTTACAAAAGGACACTTTTAAAACATACAAGGTTTAATAATAATTCTAATAATAAGGCATTCATTCAGTTTTTTCTTCCTTCTTTCTCTGTGAAGGTTATACTTTCGAGTTAATTAAAAGGTTAACTAGTTAGATAATTATTAGCAAATTTAAAGTTCCTTCTTAACAAATAGAATAAAACACTATGGATAGAGAGAGAGATAACATTATTTATTTTACCATTAATACTTTATAAGCGAAAAAAAAAAATGGAAGTGAGGGATAAGAAATATTACCTTGATGATTGTATTCAGATGATTATCATGATGGAAATTGAGAAGACGATGATGATCACTAGAGAGGGTTAAAGTTCAAAATATAATTAAAGTTCAGATAAAAATCTAAAATAATATTATTGTACAAGAAAATATCTATAAAGCCTCTCTCACTCTCAAAGTTTACCTAAGTTTAAATTAAACATATAATATAAAGATTTAATGAATAGGTAATAAAATAATAATGTAAGCGGCAAAGATAGTTTACAAATGACAAAAATTTTTATTACATTTTGGAATTTTTACTGAAGTTTTAATTGCTTTAAAAGGGAAGGGAATAGCTAAGTGGTTAGCGTACTAGACTCCCACGCGGAGGACCCGGGTTCGAGTCCAGCTAAAAAAAATTGCTTTAAAAAAAGGAGTGCTGGTGGTAGATGGGGGATACAAACTAATCTTCATCCTTCAAATTGGATAGCAGATAGTACTTGAATGTGATTCTTTTACAAACCAAAATATTGAGCCAATATCAAAATTCCAATAACATTTTAAAATCTAATTTCAAAATGTTTCAAATAAAAAAATCTGGTGTGAAACACTCATAGGACTCATTCTTACTGCGAAATGGCAAACATTCTTCACACTTACAATTATTATTAGTCTTTAAAGCCGTCAGCATTCACATAAAACTGAAAAACCTATTCAGTAAAGTCGCACTTCCGCTCAACCGATTTTCTTCAGACTGGGAATTTTGGCAACTTATATAATTCTAATTATTACTATTTAGTTGACAGAATTGTATTATAGCACATTGTTGACACCGAAATAAAATATTAGTGGAAAACATAAACCCACCCCTCTCCCAAAAGTGCTTTTAAATGAATTTTTCCGAAAAAATAAACCAAACATACATACAAAACATATGTATAAATACATATGTTTAAAATACATACAAAATACATATGCATAAAAACATATAAAACAACAAACATACATATAAAACAAACAAAAAAAATCTGCCGTGAAACACTCACACAACTTTTTCTTACTCCAGTTCTTATAACTTTCTCTTACTCAAATTATAATTGACAAATTTTATACTAAATTTAATGAAATTCGTCGAAAACTGAAAAAAACTGTTCAGTAAAAGCACACTACCAGTTTATTAATTTCCTTGAAACTCGGAATTTTGGCCATCTATTTTATTTCTAATTAATCTTCTTTGGATGAAAGAATTGTATAATCAACTATGATAGCACTTTAGAGAAAACATAACCCCATCCCTCCCCCTAAAAGTGCCCTTAATTGAATTTTCCCAGAGAAATGTTTCATGTAAAAGTAGTAGATCACTGTATGTTTAGTTTATATACGAAGTTTCAAGAAAATCGTCGGAGCCATTTTTTTTAGAAAATCGCGAAATAGTGAAAAATCATTTAGTAAAGTGGTAAAGTAAACGCACTTCCGGTTATCCGATTTTGCAAACTAGGAATTTCAACATCATATTCAATTCTAATTAACATTATTTACGTGGCAGAATTGTCTAAAACTGAAATAGCACTTTAGATGAAAACCTAACCCCACCCTTCCCCATAACTGGACTTAAATGAATTTTCCCAGAGAAATGTTTCTAATAAAACTTGTGGCTCTTTGTATGTGTAGTTGATATACCAAGCTTAAAGAAAATCGTCGGAGACATTTTTGAGAAAAACGCAAAAAAGTAAAAAAAAAACAACTTGTAACGTGGTATTTCCGGTTGAGGAATTTTGACAGATAACATACTGTCAGATCCCATGGTGATACCTAAACGGAATATCAAGTTTCAACTTTCTATGGTTTTTCGTTTTTGAGCTATGCTGTTCACATACACACTCACACACACATACAGACCATTTTCTAAAATTCACTTCTTTGGACTCAGGAGACAATATTAATTAACCTCAAAGAAATCAATTTTTCCAGGAAAATATTGCGAATAAAAGCGGTAAGTGGTGTGTAGATATTATACAAAGTTAAAGAAAATCGTTGGAGCCATATTCAAGAAACTGAAACAAAAACTATTCAGTAAAATCCCCTTTCCACTTGATGGATTTTGCCCGTAAACTTCGTGTTAGATTCGGTGGTTGTAATCTATTGGAATACCAAGTATGAGCTTCCTTTGATTTTTCGTTTTTGCGACATTTTGTTCAAACATACACACACACACACACACACACACACACACAGAAGACATTCGCTAAAAACATTTTTTCCGTAGTCAAGGGGCCTCGAAACCTATATTTCCGGTGAAAACTCAAATTTAGAAAATTAGAAACAATCGCAATACTTCCTCTAAAATTAGGGGGGAGTTAAGAGTATTAAAAAGGTTAGTGAGTCGCACTTCCGATTGATTTGGATTTACACCGAAATCTTAAAATGGCTTTCATTTATTGAATAATTTTGATCTCAGAGAGTGAGAGAAAGTGGAATAATTCGCTAAAAACATTTTTTCGTACTAAAGGTACTTCAAAATAAGGATTTCCGGTTGAAAAGTAAATTACAAAAATTGTTGACGCTCGTCTTATGAAGGGGAAAAAAAAAAACTGCCAAAATATTGTACGTGCAGGTAATGTTTCCTGTCATACGTACATCCATTTCTGATGATGATATATTGACAACATAAATCTATTTATGACAAAGCATTCAAACAATAAATCTATATAAAAATTTTAGAATAAAAATATGAAGGAATACTAATGGTGTTTAGCAAATGTGTTTTTTTTTTTTTGAGCGGTTATTTACGTCATTGATATGAGCAACTCGGGGAGGAATGAAAATGACAAAATTCCCCAACAAAAAATGTAAGATTTTTTGGTTTTATTGTTTGTTTGAAAAATGAGTTAGGTATAGTGAAGATTATGAGAGAAATACAAATGGTATGTTGGTAGATGAGAGAACACCTGAACAAACACAGCACAAATATCGTTGTATTATTGTTGTATACAGTTTGTAATAATAATTAGTGACGACAGTGTCGTCAACAATGTTTGTTGTAAGTAAGTAAATAATACACTAGTAACAGGAGAGGGGATGGAGGGTGCACCACTTTCTATTGCAGTAATTTACATTCATATTTACTTTGTACTTGAAATTTTGTACCACAATTTAACTGACTTCAATATTACATGAATAGCTGGGTGAACCTAAACTAAAAATGATTTCCTGAGGAAAGCGTGATCTTCCAGTTGCCCCTAAAAATCAACTTAGGCTTATCTAAATATATACATGTGTCGTAGTAGTAGTAGTTAGTAAGTTCAATGAAACTTAAGTTGATACCTTTCTCGAAGAAATCGCAGAAAACTGAAGAAAACTTGTTCAATAAAGTTGCCCTACAGGTTAACCGATTTATTCAAATTAGGAATTTGGGCAATTCATGCTAACGCATCGCCGTCTGTCAGTTCTCTGATAAACTAAGTCTAACTCTGAATCTACCGAATACTTGCTACTCCAGCGCACTCCAAAAATAAATTTTCCAGGGCGAATTTTGCAAATAAAAATGATAGATCATTAAGTAATTAGTTAGTGATTGGGATTAGTTTACGAAGTGATTTATACAAAGTTTAAAGATCAATATTTAAGACTTTTTTTTTTTTAAGGAAGTCACGAAAAATTGGAGAAAAAACCACTTAAAAACCGCACTTCCGGTTAAGCAATTTTGGGTTTTGATCGGAACCTATATACTGAATGGAATATAAAATTTGTGTTTCCATAAATTGTGGCAGCATGGCAGACGGGGATTGTTGGGGAGATTTTTGTGTGCCAAAGTTATGGATTCTGTCAACGAACGGGGTATTTTTCTAAATGAAGATTGGTATAAGTAGAAATAAAAGAAAACTATATTTCGTAGGTTTATTGTTTATTTTGTTGTCATTTTATTTTTGTTTACAATTATGTAACATACAAATTACAAACATACAAATCTACAAATTTAATATGAACATTAAAGAACAGTTAGTAGATAATCTTCTTAAAATGTCGAAACAAATTTTTTAATTAATTAGTATTTCTGAGAAAATCCAAAAAGAAGAGTATGTCATGTGATAATAATTGATAAGAGTGAATTTAAAGATAACAAATTAGACTGCGTATTTTGACCTGATTGAAAGAAAAGAAGAAGAACAGATATATATAATATTAATTTCTTTAGAGAAATTTATGGAAATCTATGGTAACAATATTGTAATAATAAACACAATTGCTAATAATATTGGGTAACAACAACAGACACATACCTTTATTATAATAGATATCCATGGTATAGCCAGAGCATGGGCGTATTATATAGAGAGAAAAGAGAACCTGGTGGCTGAACTGAATTAAGATATAACAAAAATAGCCATATTCACACGAGACAGACCAACAAACATACAAACAATAACAGGCACAAGCAGGTTGTGTGTGTAATTGGAGAATGAACGCCAGAGTTAAAACAAGTGAACTAGTAAAGTTGTATTTGTTAGTAAAGTAGTGGACAAGTCCCTAATTACATTTTGAACTTAAGTAGATATGAACTAAATAAGATTATGTTATATCCACTAACCAAGTATAAAGGTGTCTACACAATCCTGTTGGCCCGACTAAAATTTTTTTTTTTCTTGCTAACAATATAAACTTTACACACAAAAACAATCTAACTAAGACCACGGACCTCATCACAACATCGTCTATACAATTTGTACACTTTCAATTTATCTTCTTATTTAATTAATATTATTTGAAAAAGAAGTCCCAATACAAATTGCAAAATTATTTATATGTTTAATTAAAGTTTATAATATTATTGGAATTGAAGTATTGTAAAAATAATGTTAACACAACAATTAAATAATGATACGATTTGTTAGCTCATGGAGGAAGCTTAGTGCTTGAAGGTGTACCCCATTCGTCCATTCCGTATTGGTGGCACCTGCCACATTGGAACGCTTGCTGTGGTGAATTTACTCAATAGAAGGTTAAACACAAGTCAACCATTGCACAAGGTTAAACGTAATCCTGATTGTAGTAACAAAAGTTTTTCCTGGCTTTGTAGCCAGGCTAAAGTAGGAGTTTTCATTGATTTTAAAGATCGATCTAAAGTAGTAAAAATGTTTAATTTATAAATAATCAAATTCTATAGAAATTAAGGAATATTCATGGATCAGAGATATTTTCCGTGTAATCCTGCTTCTTTTTGTGGTCAAAAAAGTGTGATAACACCGCACAGAGCAAATTTAGTTTAAACAGTCAGAGTCTATCAACTAAATTTGCTCTGTGCAAGTTTATGTTATCACACTGTTTGGACAAAAACACCCTGATGGTGGGCGAACGCCCGAAACCGGTCGATGACCACAAGAAGAAGCAGGCTATCACTGAAAAATATCTCTGATGTTTTCCAGCTTTGCGGAACCAACCACAACAAATATTCATGAATCTTCAAAATTTGCCTAGAATTTATTTGTAATTTTTTCTTAGTTTTGTTTTGAAAGCGTAAAATAAGTAAAAATATAGTTCTATTCGAACAGAATGACGAACTTGTGGCCAAAAAGTTCTGAATCTAATAAAAAATTAATAAAGCCATTGTTAACTTTTTAATAATTTCTTTCATTTAATGTTCAAAAGAAATTAATAAATTGTTCATTTAATTAGAGTAAAGAAATTAGAGCAAAGTGTTTAAAAAAATAAATGTTCCTATCAAAATCTGGAATAAAGTCAAATTTTAAAACAGGTGTGAAGGTTAAACCACAACCCCCCCTTCCAACCCAAAATAATTAACATATAATTATAAAATGAATATTGATAAGTTTTCTACATAACCACAGCCATCATTATAATATATTGTCATGTTTATTACAATATACTAATGAACGTTAATGTATGTTAAGCTACATGTTTGTGTTTCTATATACAGTGCCTGTATATAAATATAAATATATATATAGTATTTCACATTGGTGTCTTGTTGTTTTTTCACTATTATTTGCTAAACAAGGAAGCGTTTTAATGTAATTAAAATTCAATGACAGTTGTCTACTGCCCATTAAGAATACTAAAAACTGGCGCTGTAGTGCATGTATTGTATTTCAAATACATTTAAACACTGATAGTAATTCCACCAAGCTTTCCTACGAGACCAACTGATCCGTGATTAAATACAATTAATTGTACTACCGTAATAAAAATCTCAATTTCTTCTACTCTAATACTTCTACTTCTAATAATAATACAACTTCAAAACAAAAAAAGGAAGAAAATTTTGAAAAAATAATCTGGAATGTATAAAACATATTTTAATACTTTAATTTATATTGTGTATACCTATTAGTTTGCAGAAATAAATGACACATCACCCATAGAGAAAAACCTACAGTATAACTTATTAGTTCAATCGGAAAAATATTTAAAACAAATGCGAAATAAATATGAATATATAAAAGTTCCTTAAAAAAGTACTTTCCGATAAAAAAAAAAAGGAGTAAGGCAAGGCGATTCGTTATCTCCGGATTTCTTTAATGCAGTCCTGGAACAGGTTTTTATGAAAATAGATTGGGACAACTATGGCATCAATATAGCAGGGAAGAAATTAATAATTTACGTTTTGCGGATGACATTATACTGATCGCAAACTCAGCGGAGCAGCTAGCAAATCTCACTGAAGAACTCAATAACGCAGGAAAAGAGGCAGGCTTAAATATAAATGAAGAAAAAACGATTTTATTTACAAATAGTTGAAAACACGAAATAGTTCTGGAGGGAAAGAAGCTGAAATGGGCAGAGGAGGTATCTATCTCGGACAGCAGATTTCTTTCAAAGAAGGA